>VZSZ01012185.1:199411-345110 GCA_013398815.1 Ibidorhyncha struthersii | reverse complement strand
GAAGGGAAGGGAAGGGAAGGGAAGGGAAGGGAAGGGAAGGTTATGATTTTCAGTTGGAAGGGACATACAGTGATCATCTAGTCCAATTGCCTGTTAAATTGCTTTTAGTTCTATTAAAAGTGGGCAAAGGGAAGAAAAATGCTTTTAAGTAACCATATGAAAACTGCATTGAAAATAATTCCTATTTATATATAGCTCGTAGCTCACAAGACAATAAATGCACAACAAGCTGCTGATGCCAGTTGTAGAGAAAATGGGAAGTAGTACCTGTGTCTGCACAGCCTCTCTGCCCCCCTCTCAATGTGCATTAGTTCTCACTGTAGTTAACTGGGACCTTAAGCAGAGGGAGGAGAAGGGCAGGACATCCATATGGCTGGCGTTTTGTTCTCTGCGGTCACCCCGTTAACGAGCATATGTTCTGCTGGGCGATGCGGTCGGGCAGGCTGGCTGCATGCCTGCTGGGTGTGCTGGGAGCCCGCCAGGGCTCACCTGAAGCCGCCTTTCCCATTTGGCAGCGCAGCTTTGTTTCTCAGCTGTTTTCCCTTTCCAGCTGCAGCGGACACGCCAGTGCTTTGAGAAGGGCAGGCAGCGCCGTGGCAATTGGAAGTAGAAGATTTTGAAGGAAAAATCTTTCTGGTGACAATGTGAGTTGTAAATTTATTCTACCTACCAGAATCCCTACGCATAACTCCTTGCCAGGACCTGTTGGATGCCATACATGTTGGCTTCCAGTTCAGCTCCTTAAAAGTAGGAATACTCCAAGTAACTATGTTGACTGCCTCAGTATTTTATAGGAATGCACATTTATCAGGAGTCTGTTTCAATTCATGGGGCTTGGCTCTTTTTCGTTAAAGCTACTTGCAATTCCAGTCACTGAACAGGAAGCAATCCTACTCTGCAACAGACTGAATGAATGGAGAATCAGGCCCTTGTGAAATATATGATTTTCCTGATGGTTGTATTGAGGAGAACAGAGCAAAGGGATTTGAAATTTCAAGTTGTCTGACAGTTCCACTAAGACGATATTCATATTTAATGGCATTATTCTATGTGTTTTCTTTATCTGCTTGCTCTTTTCAAAGGTAATTCCTTAAGGATTGCTTATTCTTCTGCGAGAGTTTCTTAGCAAAAACAGATAAATGGCTGTGTATTGTTTTTGTAAAGTGGACCAATCTGAATTAAGACTACAAACAGTAATGAAAAAATCTCCCCCTTTTTAAATTTAAATTTAAATAAAAATGTAAATAAATAAGTTATTTATGGAAGAAAAACAATGTGCTCATATTTTATCACTACTATTATAAAAATGCTTTGTAACTGCTATGAATCCAGTACTTTACTATGGGTAAAATTTAGACTTTCGCAAGCAATCTGATCCAAAACTTAAATCAACAGGAAATCCACTTGCTGGCAGTGTGAGGATCTGATTCAAAGCTGTATAGACACTGGATAGTCAGAGACCCGTCTGGAGCCCAGCAGAGAGCAGTCATCTCATTCTCTGAAGGCTTTAATATTTCAAAATTGAGTTTGTTCAGATTCTGGATAAAAATCAAACACACATTTCTCCATAAAAGGGAAAGGCTGTTCAGCTCCAGCTTCCAGTCTCTAACTCCAGAACTCAGCAATCTGGGGAACTGACAAACTCAGCGGACTGTCGGCCCCATGGCCTGAGGTGACCCACGTGGTGCAGCTGGGATAGAGTCACAACCCAGGACTCTCTGCAGTGTGTAGCTGAGATTCACACACTTGCGAAGAGCAGCTTGGTATGGCTGAGAATGGTGGTGTCACCATGCTGCTGCCAGGCTCCCAGGCATCACGAATCCTGAAATAAAATGCTTGGGAGTGAGGTTAAAACCAGTTTCTGAAATCTTGCTGTGTCCCCTGAATCTTCAAATCCTAAGTTACAGCCATTTCATTCAGAAAGGTGGAGAATGGGAGTTACAGGTTTCTGTCAAGAAAACCTAGTAACTGTACTTAGCTCATAAAAGATCATTGCTATTTCAAGTCTTTGAAGATTTAGAAACTTGATGTTGTCTCCACCTGGAGGGGCTAAAAAAACTGTAAAAGTGTGAGTGCAAATTCAGGGGGGATAGTTACGTCCTGGCTAAGGCACATATGGAGCTCCCTTGCTTCACACACAGCACTGACCTCCAAAAGTCCAGAAACACAGGTGTCCCTTCCCAGCCACAGCCCAGGCTGCAGGGACACTTGCAGCCTTGGTCTGTCCTGGCTCTGAGGGTGGCACTTCAGCCTGTTTGGGTATCTCTTACCCATGATGAACAGACCTGCTCTCCTCCGGAGGCACAGCACCAGCAGAAAGCAACGTGCATGCTAAGCAGCTTGTAAGCTAAAGGAAAATGACTTTCACGTCAAACATCAGGAATTGTGTCATTAATGTGTAATTTCTGCTCCTCTCCTGTGCAGTGGGGATGTGGGAACGCAGCTCTCCAGTGGTCCTACGCTCCCAGAGTCGGCAGCTGAACCCCTTTGCGCTGCCCGACATGTTTGTCTTCTGGAGAGAAGGGCTGTGCATTGGGAAGAGCAGACTGACTTTCTTCCTCCAAGGCCAGCATATATGGATTTGGATAAGCATGGGTTTTTTACAGAAAAGCAATTAACTTGTCATTCTTTTAAAAGCAAGAAATATCTCGTTCTCTTTCCTCGTGCAGTCTGATAGCAGTATTTCTTCTTTGCATCTAATAGGATTATGTCCAACTACGCCAGAGCGCAGGAAACGCCAGACAGCAAGAATCCAAATATTTTTTCAATTTACGCCCAATACTGCCTAAACACAGCAAACAGAAATCTACTATAAATTCTCTGTAAAAAGTAACACAGACTTGAGCAGATGTTATTTTCTGTCCATTTCAGACATGCCTAGTGGTTTTAAGAATTAGACACATCGGAACAGTTAGATTGGCTGACTAGTGGCAAATTATCAACACCATACACAACAAATACTGCCACACAACAGTTTCTATCAGGGAGGACAAAATAATGAAAAGCATAGCATAGGAGGAACTACATGTTCCTGTAGAGTCCCCCCTTCTACTGCTGCTGGGTTTTGGAGAACAATGTCCATTGTGGCTGCGACAGCACCTCTGCCTGAAGCGGAGTGTCCACACTGTGGTGTACAAAATGACCCATCTCCACCCGTTGTGTTTCACAGCTGCTGCACAGGAAAGACCAGAGTCTCTGCATGATGAATTTCTGGCTTAAATGATCAAAATCACCGTCTTGAACCTGGTGTTTAAAAACTCTGACTCATTGTGTCTTTTTTTTCTTTCCCAAAAGCACCTGCTTTCATCTCATCATAACCATCTCTGCATTTCGCTTTCTGCAGCTCTGCGAGGTTTCCTTCCCTTTCCAGTAAGGAAAATCATGCCACTGTGGGGAGATACAAGATATGTGTTGCAGTGTCCCCTATATGTCTGCGCATGGAGAATATCAGTGTTGTTACACACTGCAACTGCAGAGTATTCTCTTCAGCTTTCACTGGAGGCACTCATGCTCCTAGGGTTTCTGGTCCTCTTGTTCAAGGCTATATTTAAGAAAACTAAATTTGTGTAGCTTTTGAGGCCAAGAAAATAAGAATGGTCAATGAAATGGCCTCTGAGACAATTCCTCTCTATTCTTCTTCCAAATAATCCATTCCCTTGTTTAAAGATTATTTTCAAAATGGCTTAATCTTTTCTGTGGTATAATAGTAAAGTGTGACTTTAAAAAAAGACATTCGAAAAGGTTAAGCAAGCAGTATCACATTTTATTATACATTAGGGGGGAAAAAAGGTCTTAGAATAATAATTTGAGACCATTTTATATTTAAGCAGAAGGAAGACTCAATTTCTCTCTCTTTAAAACTGTCTAAATCTCTTCAAGCACTGAAAAGTTCTTGGAGACTTTTCAATGTCCCAGCTGAGGAAAACAACAAAGTCAGTTGTAGGAATCAATCAGCCATTCCTTCTCCACCGAGGAATTGTGAGGGTATGATCTTGCCTTTTATAGGCTTTTAAGATTCAATCATTAAACTCATTCGTTTCATAGGTATTCAAACGGTTTGCTTAATCTCAGGGTGGGGATTGGGGTGGGGGATACAAATGCCAAACACCAAATTTTGGTGAGTTGGCATGACTTCATAGAGGTTTTAAAACAAAGTGTTGTATCCTAGAGAATTAGGTTAATTATAGACGTGGTACCATAGACAGCCCATGGCTTCAAATTCTGGGACTAAATGGAAAGAAAAGAGTGTTTCAGCAAAACCAGCCATCAACAAACCAGGGCGCTGACAGCGACTGAGAAATACTCAAAGACAGAAAAGCTAATAGTAATGGCAGACCTGAATTACCCCTGTGTAGACTGGAAAGTGCTGGAGCAGGGCACGGTATAGCCTTTTCTAGCACCATAAGCACTACTTAGAGCAAGTAGCTGGCAAAGCCACAAGAGAAGTCACTCTTGGTTAGTTCTGAGAGCTGTGCATGGTGTGGTGTGTGATGTAACTACTGAAAAGCCTCTTAGTGCATGTAATATGTTCAAGCATAACAGCTATGTAGGAATGAGAGTGCCAAAAAAACCCCACATTCAGTGCAATAACTTTTAACTATAAGCAAGAGAATTCTGTAAACATAAGAAAGAAAGATAAGAAGAAGGAAGGAGAGCAAAAATACTGTTAGGATGAGTTCAGGAAGCTTGGATGTTACCTAAATACTTCATAGCAGAGGTTTGGATTTGACCTGTACAATCAGTCAGAAAAAACTTCAAAAGGATTTCTTCCTCTCTTTTAGATAATATATTAATGACCATTTCATTCATCAATGGTTTTCATCAAAATGTATTTGTTCTGGGATATTTTTTTTTTACCTGATCACATTCCAACCTATGCATCATTTGCTGCTGTTAGATATTGATCACTGGTGCATATGGATCAGCGCTGACCCTTTCTCGTGATGACTGGTACTGATTATCTGTATGGGCCTGGACCAACCCCCTCCTCTGAACAACTCCTGGAGAGGTGCTGAGAATAATGCTTACACATCCGAAGGTTTCTCCGGTCCCTAGAACAGCCTGGTCCAAAGCTTCAGATCCAGACATTGGGAGGGTTCAGAGTCAAAACCTAGATCTGAATTTCACTGCTTGTGCCCCCATCTCCTGCTATTACCATCCCTGGGAGCCGGAGGGCCCTGCAGCCACCCCTCTCTTGCTGGGGGTGGGCACAGCCCCACCTGGACCACGGGTTCGGACGCTGTGGGCATGTTGTGGAGACCCCTGCTCCAGCAGCTGGGGAGAGGGTGTGCTGTGCTGGCCCCAGTGAGGAGTTTAACTCCTCCTGAGCTCCCACATAGCCACCTGTGTTTACATGGGTGTAAGTGAAGGACTACGTTCTGCCGTGAACAGGTAATGGGAAATTGAGTCGCGGGGGCACGGCTGGGAAAATGCATCATGTTCTGCTTGGGGTGGCATTGGTATAGAGGCAGAGCATCCCCACAAAGTTGAACAAGTTCTGGATTTACATGTGGTTTTGTACTGTGGTCAGGGAAGGTGTGCGCACTCTCATCTGCCCTCTTGCTGTAAAACCCGGGTAACGCCACTAGAGACGGGGAAAAACATCCAAATCAATGGAAAGTAAGTGAACTGGGTGCCCAGAAAATCAGTGAGTAGAAAGATAATTGATTACCTTGTCTCTGAAGAGCCCTTGAGCCTCTGAGTGACACCAGCAATCCCTAGGAGCTGTACCTCTCCAGACAGGCTCTCCGTATGGCGAAGAATGTACTGCCTGCACTGAGTGCGCAGCAGGTTCAAGCTCTTTGCAAAGGTTAGTGTGAAGGCCTACGTATGGCATTCTTTTTTTTTTTCTTGGTTAAGACAACTTCGGAAGTCAGATAGGCACTGACAGGGAAATTGTGATAGCTTAAGCCTAAAAACTTAATAGGATTTTGCTAATGCAGGAGAGCGTGTTGATGCTTCTGTACGGCTATACCATAATTCTGCAGGTGATCGAAAAAGTGGGCTGAGCTAGGGTAAATAAGCAAAGCTGCTGAGTGGAATAGCCAGGCTCCTGAGCTTAATGCAGGGAGGAGGTCCATGCTTTTACAGGTGTGCCTCCCTCCAGAGCTGGCAACTTGGGGTGCAAGAAAATCCAGAGTACACAAGGAACATGGCTGGATCCACACGTGCTGACTTTCTGAGTGGCTGCCGCTTGTGCTGCTGGAAAGAGCATGTGGATGGCTGTCGTCAGAGTTGTACCGAAGGAAAGCTCAAAGGGACTATGCCAGCTTGGCTTGCTTTTTTTCTTTTTCCTTTTTTTTTTTTTTTTTAATCACTCAGCTGCACTGAAGCCCGACGCCTCTGGTAGCCAGTGGTGGAGCAGTGAGAAGCTGGTTTTGTTGCTGTGCTTTTACAGGAGAAGCCTGGCTGCATTAACTCTTACAAAAACAAGCACCCGGACAACTCGGAACAAAATCCAGTGATGGAGGTCGGCTCCACGGAAGCCAGCAGCAGCTCCCAGGGAGGCACCGGCTGGCTGGATCTTACCCTTGTCACCTGTACTGAAACGGTGACTTTCACTGAAGTGGTGACAGAAGAGGAGTGGGGATCCTTTTACTATTCTTTTAAGGTATTCATTTAAGGAGTGCATTACTTTTCTCACGTGCTTGCAGCTTTCGTGCATTTTCAGCACCTCTGCAGGGAGGCAACTAGGATTATTGAACTTTTTTGCCCAGATATTTGCGGGGTTTTCCTTTGCAAAGACAGCGGACAGCATGTGTGAGGCGTTTACTGAAAAAAAAAATAGTTGTAGGAATTGGAGTTCAGACTTTCAGGTGTTAGCCAATTGTATCCCCTTCCAAGAGGGAATGGTACTGTTTTTCTCTAGAGGTATTGTAATTATAAATGCATCTTTAATCAAGAGCTTGTATTTTTTTAAGTTTAAGACATCTTTTATGTAATTTCTTATAGCCCTCACCTTGACATAAGGGATTTCCTTTCAATTTTCCAGCTGTAAAAAACATCGTACACAAGCGAGAAGGGTTTTTTGCTGTGGTTTTTTTTGGTGGTGTTTTTTTAAATCATGAGGGACAGGTTCTAATTAGTTGGTTTGTTTGTCTGCTTTTAACTTGAGTGGGAAATGCAGTGTCTCTTGAAGGGTGCTGTTGAGAATGCACCAGATGAATCATTCAGTAGTGAATGCTGTTGAATGACATGGGAAGTGTATTCATTCATCTCCCCAAACAAACATCACCCTTGCAATATGTGAATATAGGAAAAAGATGAAAGAGGTACTGAAATTCATCTTTCCTTCAGATTTCTGCGCCTGTTTCCATTGCTTAATTTCATGCTGCCTGCCATGTGTCACTTTGCTGTTGTGGCACATTGTACAAGTTCAAGTTATTAAAAGTTTGACAAGGAGTGCGCTGCCATTCCTTCTGGAGCTCAGGACCAGAGAAATCACTCTCAGTTGGAAAGATATAGGCACTTACAACATTTGACAATATGTTCAGAGGCAATTTTGGTTTCTGTGAGATTGTTAGTGCTCTGATACAATGCCAGTGGAATCAGTGGAACTACAACAGGTTTCCACCTCTGTTAAGGAAAAAGTTGATCTGTAGTTCTACTATTAATTAATGAGGGTCTCTTTTAACATGCTGCTGATACATTTATTTTTTTTTCTTGATAAGACAGTACATTCTTATCTAGGATTTCAAGGATGAAAATCCTTTTTTGTTTTCTTTTTTTTTCCTCTCCATGTTAGACTTCTAAAATGCTATTGAAAAAAAGCAGAAGCGACAAGCAAAATATTTTTAACAACTTTCTTTTTATCTCCTTTCTTCTCTCCACATTTAGGGCTGTAAATCTGAGCATGTCACAGGAGCAGTATTTTATAATGTTAAAAGTGACAATTGATTCCATGATTAGAAAGTCCCCAGGCAGAAAAATGTTCCTTAATAGGGGAGACTGAGTAAATTACAATAATTAGGAAACCATGGATAGTCATGCATGCTCGTCCATTGCTAAAGGAAACTTGATTCTGTTAGCTGAGAGCTTCTCATTAGATTTGCACTCCTCCGCCAGACGTCTAGCTCTGGCACATAGAGCATGAACTTTGCAAGGAGGTTCACTGATTTCGCATCAATTACTAGCTGTTGATAGGCATGGAAATATTTTGACTCTGGAGACAAGTGGCAGCTGGTGCTGCTGCAGGAAAGGAGAGATAAAGCACCTGCTCTGACGCCTACGGTGCAGGGAAGGCAGGGCTCCCTGCCAGTGATTTCAGCTCTCCGTAAAAGTTCACGTGTGGAAGGTGCTGCTGATACCTGCTGACTCGGCTGGCTGTCCTCCATCAGCGCTGCCCATGTTGTGGGCATGTCCTTGCCCCTTCCAGCAAGCTGAGCAGCATCTCCTTCCTCTTCACAAGGGTCTGGTTAAGCAGCTAAAGCAATAAAAGGTTCAGCTTGGAATATGCTGAATGGATTAAAACCCAGAGCTCAGTGCTCAAAATGCAGCTACAAATGGGGGTTTGGCCTTTTATTGGGATTTTCAAACGTGTTGTGGCCCATGGCTGACAGTAAAGGCAGGCTGGATGAATGGCCACACCACAGGTTTTCTCCAGAGCCTGTGCGTTGGGATGCAGAAGTCCAACACAGGGCACACAAGCTGTTTCTACTTGGGAAATGCAGGTGTAATGTATTTTATCAAAGTGGCTATAGAAAAACATGATCTAAGTGGATAAATGGAGACAAGGGAGTGATACTCGCACAGTATCTGGAGCAGTTCCTGTGTTAATGACTTTTTAACGATTTTACCCAATGACAGCTACATAGCATATCTCTCAGTGCTTGAACAACAGGAGCAAGTGCTGGTTTCTTCTTTTCCTCCCATGCTTCAAAAGGACAGCCTGTACCCACCTAAGGTAGTGCCTGTGTTATACTGTGGTGGTAATGTGACAAAAGTAAAATAATGCGCCTTAGAGCATTTCAGTGCCAAAAAGTCCTGTTACGGGATGAGCTGTGAGTGCTTCCCAGCTCCCCCTTTCAGAAACATTTGAGTTTCTGTCTATTCCTCTTCAGACCTTAACAACTAAATCCTGCACTGCTTCAGATTGGAAAGTATTTTGCCAGTTCAATTATATTTCTTCTCTTTTTTTTTTTTTTTTCTTTGGCTGGGAAACGGAGCATTTCATCCACTTGGAGGAATAAATGTTCGCCTTCTTACAAATAGCTCCTTGCCCAACTGCTAGCCAAGGCTTTGCCCATGAGGTCTGCTTTGGGACCACGGCCATGTGTGCTAACTAGGCTGGCTCTTGGGGCACAGTGTCACAGCCTTTGGGGCAGGATTAGGTGCACCCACGCACCACACGGCGTGCAAGATGAGCTGGTGCTTCCCGCAGCAAAGGCACTGGCTCATCCCCACCTATGTTCAGGTCTTCCTGCTGTGTTATGGCAAATGGTCCCTGAAAGCCCAGACTATATTTCTTCCCGGGTGCCTTCCAGGTAGCTTACTGTGTCTTAAACCAGAAGCATCAGAAGTCCTCTTGGCTGTGTCAGCACCAAATTTGGAACAGATGTGCAAATTGGTATTAATTACAGCTCTAACCGCCCAGGCCAAAGGAGCGTTCATTACATCCCTTTACAATCTGCCTCATATGCATTTAATCTATGTGTAAAAGGGCTCTCGGCGAGTGTCAACTGCCCCCTGCCAAATACAGTAATGTGAAAAGAACAGAGAGCATCTGAACACCTGTGGCCTTCCTCCACTTTAGGACCTTCTTAACTCTGCAAACCTGACAAGGTGCAAACCAGAAACCTGCCTGGAGAAAAGATGAAATCTCAGAATAGGTTTGCCTAGTTGTCCACGGGGCTGGGAGGCTTTGGCAGGGCAGAAGGAAGCACCTCACCTTGTCAGGCCCCCAGTGGCCACAAAGCTTCCCCAAGGGTAGGAGTATGCACTTGTCCTTAGAGAGGAGTAGAGCTCACCTCTTCTATAAGAAGACTGCGGAGAAATGGGGTGCCCTACTTTTATGCAACAGACTAAAGGTTGGAGCGTTTGAAAGGAGAAAAGTCGCATCTGTTATTCCTTTCCCAGTGGGACTGTGTTCCCACCATCATCTCCTGCCTCCCAGGAAGGTTGGCTGACTTCCATGATCTAGTGCATTTTCTTATTTTGTTTTCTGATGTGTAAAGTTGAACCCTCACCTGTGCAGAAGGACACAAAGGTTTGGTCATTTACACCCAAGTTTTTTTGGGAACCCCAACCCATCCCCTGCCAGGCAGAAACCCCAGCCACTGGTCCAGATGTTCACATCTCACTCCCTCTGGCCCACAGCAGTGATGGTTAAAGTGCTAGAGCTCTCAGGAGGAACAATGTGCACATCAACTCCACCACAAATAGTTTTACATGTATAATCTAAATTCTCGATTTTTTTCAGGAAGGAATGTTTGACTTTCTGCCTGTCCACCCCCACACTGTATCATTCCCTGTATCCACTTTTTTTAGCCCCCGTAGCTCAGATATTAAACAGGACTGCATAGCCATGCCATACTAAGCACAAATCTAAGAGTACGTGCTGCATATCCGTGGAGCCTAATGGTCTTTACAAAGGTCGGGGCTTATCATCTCCATCAAAAACCTGAGGACACCAACACGAGGAGAGAAGTTTTGTCTTGACTTGTTTTGTAGGACTATCCGGTAACAAGGATTTGGCTCCAGGTGTCCTCAGAGCATGTTCAGGTCAGAATCTGTTGTCCCTATCATTTCCTTCAAATGCAGGAGTCTCTTTATCTCCTGGAAAGCATTCGCCTATGCTATTGCTCATTCTGATTTTCAAGCACACCTCACAGAGCATCCCATCATTGAATACATAATAGAAAAATAATAATGGGTGCTGTCACATTGCTGGAGTAATCTCTGCAAATGCAATCATACATTTCAGAAAAATAGGCATATCAAATAATTCATAAGTAACTTTGTAATCTTTCAGTGGGGGGAGAGAAGGAGAATTAAGTACACAAGTAAGGTGTCAGGAACTCCTGAATGCAGCCTCTGCAATATGCCATAATGACTTTTGCTATTCCTAAGATGCTGCACTGAGAATGTAATAGCTGATCTCCTTGTGAAACAAATCTGCAGTGTTTTTGGCCAGGCTGGCTTCATCTAGCAGCTTAAATGCAACGCAGAAGTGATCTGGCTGTATGACAGCCTGACTGGGGATGGCTGTGAGCCAACTGATTTTGGCTGTTTTATACTAGCAGCCCTCATACTTCGGATTTTGGCAGTTTAATACTAGCAAGCCTCGTACTTCTGATTCCATGGTCCACGCAGCCACATGGTTTGCGTCTGTCTGCCTCTCCTATATAAATATGCCTAGAAAGTATTAATTTCTGTAGTTTTTAAAGATGTTTTAATCGTACAGATTTGGCATACTTAATCATTTTACTCTTTTCTGTGATGATGAAAAAACAGCATTTCACAGTTTTTAGTAGGACTATCATAATCATACAATTATGGATGGACCACTGAGTGACCTAATATTATCTCTTCATGTCAAAAATATTCTAAGAAAAAATAGATAGGTACACCATGAAAAATGTAACTTTCCTGATGACATTAAAATTAGGGACATGCTGGAGGGGAGGGATGCCATCCAGAGGGACCTGGACAGGCTTGAGAGGTAGGCTCATGCCAACCTCATGAAGTTCAACAAGGCCAAGTGCAAGGTCCTGCATGTGGGTCGGGGCAATCCCAAGCACAAATACAGGGTGGGCGGAGAATGGATTGAGAGCAGCTCTGAGGAGCGGGACATGGGGGTCTTGGTGGATGAGAAGCTCAACATGAGCTGGCAATGTGCACTGGCAGCCCAGAAGGCCAACCATATCCTGGGTTGCATCAAAAGCAGCGTGGCCAGCAGGTCAAAGGAGGTGATTCTGCCCCTCTACTCAGCTCTGGGGAGACCCCACCTGGAATACTGCATCCAGCTCTGGGGCTCCTAATATAAGAAGAACACAGACCTGCTGGAGCAGGTCCAGAGGAGTGCCACAAAGATGATGAGAGGGCTGGAGCACCTCTCATATGAAGACAGGCTGAAAGAGTTGGGGTTGTTTAGCCTGGAGAAAAGACTCTGGGGAGACCTTATAGCAGCTTTCTAGTATCTGAAGGGGGCCTACAAGAAAGCTGGAGAGGGACTTTTTACAAGGGCATGTAGTAATAGGACAAGGGGTAATGGCTTCAAACTGGAAGAGGGTAGATTTCGAATAGATATTGGGAAGAAATTCTTTACTGTGAGGGTGGTGAGGCACTGGAACAGGCTGCCCAGGGAAGTTGTGGATGCCCCACCCCTGGAGGTGTTCAAGGCCAGGCTGGATGGGGCTTTGAGCAACCTGGTCTAGTGGAAGGTGTCCCTGCCTATGGCAGGAGGGCTGAACTAGGTGATCTTCAAGGTCCCTTCCAACCTAAACCATTCTATGATTCTACGATATCTGTTTGTCTTCTTCTGTGGAAGTTTCCTAGGGAGCAATGGGTAAAAAAATCCTGCAATAACTGAGCAGCAGTGTCACCACTTATTATCCATCTTGTACCAAAACACAGCAGAATGGCAAATGTGAGCTATCTGCTAGTAAAATTGTATTGTTACCATTTCTTTTGGACTGAAAATCTTGCCCTCTCTCCCAGTCACACCTACTGAGGATTTTCGGGCAGGTTGGGGGGGTGGTTTGTTTAGCTGTTATTTGAGCTTGGAAAGATCACAGCAATTCACATGCATTAAATGATGTGGACTGAAAGGACCCTGCCTCACCCATGATGGTGAAGTCAGAACTAAGAAAAACATTTTTAAAACCCTGGGGATTCACAAAAAAAGATAGATATGGTTTTGCCAGATTTCAAAAAGAAGTGAAAGTAATCTTAATAACATAATTACCCCTTTCCATGAGAAAGCATGCTGATTTAGTGAATCGACTTCCTGAGTTTGTCTGTTTCTCTAAGTCTAAAAGGGAGAAAATATTATAGATTTTTCCTGTATATAACACATTAAAATTCATGGACTACGAGTGCAATACCATATAGACACAAGCTCATGCAAAACTGCTTCTTGAGTTTGGCAGAATAGAAATCATCAGCTTGGGTCCCTTCCAGCTGTGCCCTTCTTCCAACCATAAGGACCTGTGGAGAAGTGACTGTTGCCAGCACCCCTGGCATGTTGTGAAGGCCTCGTGTGGCAATGCATCCCAGGATCGCCAGAATGACCTGTAGCTATGTGCTGGGAGGATAACACAGCCAGCTTGTGAGAAATCATCTCAGTAAAGCAGCCCCTGTGCAGAAGGAGATATGGAAACTATCAGGCGTGACCATTGCCATTGAAATGGGAAAGCAGCAGTCCCAGAGGCAAATCTGGGGTTGAAGATTTATGCAGTTTGAATTGGGCTTCATTCCAGGCAAAGCTACCAAAAAAAAAAAAACCCCAACAAAAACCATCAAGTCCTAGAGGGCTTGTTGCCTGCCCAAATGTGTTTCTTTCAAATTCAGTCATAGTGGAAGCACTTTCAGGGACAAAATATAAAACTTAGCTTTGAACTTCCTCTTGTCTCAGTCTTTCTTAGCTTCACATGAGTTTTCCCAGAGTTTTTCACTGTCAATCAAATTACTTTCCCAGAATTTTAAGGCACAGCTTGTATGAATGCTGTATAGAAAAATCTTCTTAGTTTTGCCTTGCTAGATGGAGAACATTCTTTCAAAATGCACTTGTATTACAGGAATGGCCAATACAATCTCTTCTGCTTGTGACAACCAGGTCATAAAATTCCAGTCATCTTCCTAGTTGTTAGTGTGTTTCTTTCTCACTGAGAAGAGGTTTACCTGCAGCTGAATCAAGAGCAATGCAGCCATTTTTTGCGTTTTCCCCAAATTCTCCTTCCTTTTTTTTCTTTTTTCTTTCAGATTCTTAAGCATTAGGAGGCAGTTTGAATTAATCATCTGAACTTTCACATTCAGGTGCCTAACATTTACTGTACGAAGCTTACTTCTAGCCTAAGTATTCCTGCCACTGTCCCTCTTTTGGTAAAATATTTGGTGTCCCTTACGTTGTTCCTGCTTGACAGTCAGAACTGCTAGCTACTACTAAAGTATGTGTAACACACCTACAGCACACATCTACACACCAACAGAGATTTCTGTTGTTTTTTTCACAACCCAACTTGTGTTGAAAGTTTCAACACAAGAAGAAGTATGATTTCTTCCAGTTGGCACTTTAACCAAGTTTGTTCTTTGTTATGTATTCAAGAACCTTTATTTTGTAGCTGATAAAACCAACAATAGTCATGATCCCTTCAGTGGCATCGTCCTTTACTTCTGACAGCTCATTGTTTAAGCTGGTCACACCCCGGCAGAAATTCTTCATCTCGGGCTTCCGCATAAGTATAAGACAAATGCCACCTTATGCTTTTTAAGTGCTTTTTCCTAAGACTAGTATGTTCACCCTTGACTTGCAGGGTGAAATTTATTTTATGTAAAGATTCCCACAAAGATCTGAGTTGCTCATGTTTCTATGATACAATAATATATAACTTGTGCAAAGCGCTCCTCTGATCACGTCTGTGTAAGTAGCTTTTAGTTTTAAGTACATTCCTTAAGAAAATAGATCTTATGCATACTTGTGCGTGCATAATAATTCAGGTAGGGAAGGACCCCTGAAAGTCACCTGCACCAGCCACTTGAAAGCAAACTCAAACTATGCCAGATTGCTCAGGGCAGTGTCCACTCAGGTTTTGAATCTCCAGGGATGGAGATCCCACAGCCTCTCTGGGCTCCCATCCCAGTGTTTGACCGCCCTCACAATGAACATTTTTTTCCTGATATTTAGTCAAAATGCCCCATGTTACAACTCTTAGTCATGGCCTCGTGTCCTTTCATTGTTCAATCCTGAGAGGAACCTGTCTCCACCTTCTCTGCACCCTCCCATTAGGTAGTGGTAGGCAGCAGTTAGACCCTACAAGGCCTCTCTGTGGTTTCTGCTGTGGAGGAATATGGCAGTATGAGACAGAAGGTTTTTTATTTATTTGGGTTTTTTTTTATTCATTTTAAAAAACTTTATGAATTATGTCAGAGGTTGTGCCAGTATCTTTAAGACTCCTTAATTAAATTGTGCCGATGAGTGTCTGTCTTTCATTTTTTTTTTCAGAGTTGTACTCCAAAGTGCAGTTTGCCTTAGAGGTAAACTGACTATAAATCCCTGATTGGAATCAGTCAGGCTGCATGGCACCTGTCTGCCTCAGGAAAACTAATCTTCCTGGTTTGCTTGGTTTTGGGGTTTTTTGTTCCATCCTAAAAGGATGCTGTTAAAATAGCAAATCTGTCCTGAACATTTTCAGTATTGAAAGTTCAAGGCTCCAGAACTTCTACAACAGGGCCAAAATAATGCAAAATCTAGACTGCTCCATTTTCTTGTATGGCCTACAATTGAAGTAATTATTTCAGATGGTGAGAAAAGCTTTTTCTCTTTTTTTCCTCCTTTAAGAAAGTTCACCACTACTCGTGGTGAGCCTGACCATGAGCATGACAGTTCCCCAGTTTAGCAAGGAGATTTATGTGTTCTTCTTATGTGTTAAGAAGAACACGCTTACAAAATTGTTTGGCTTGCTCCATGATTCTCTCTCTCTTACAATCTCAATTGCCGCAATCAGTCACACTAGGAACATAATTTTTAAAATATACTAAAGGCAAGCAGTCAGACCTTTTGCATATTCCCAGAATTTGATCATCTGGCAAGAAGCAACAGTTCAGAGAATTAAGCCACTACTGACCTGTGGTATGAGGGATCAGTGTCTCTTCTTCACCCAGGTGACCAAGATCATGGAGCAGGAAGGCACCAGGTCAGTGAGGACATGAATGCACTACAGGCCTCCTCTCCTGACATTAGGAGGCCAGCCAGTCACATAAGGAAGGGAGTACCTCTCCCTTTGTTTTCCTGTTTATTTGCTTATTTCTTACCTGGCAACCTATTTTTTCCAAGCTGTGTCCCAACCAGCCTCAGCAGCTAGAACAAAACTGTTTCACGTTAGGTTTCTGTTCAAGTACAAACGTGCTTTGTCCATTGATAGTTGAACCTCTCCTATTGGGCAACTGCTGGGATATCAGGCAAAGGCTTCTGTACCTCAAGACATGAGCAACAGCAGCTCCACTGGGATGGGCTATCAGGTGGCCTGTTCCACAGCCACAGCTGGTGCCCCCCAACAGCGGGGATATAAATCCTGAGAAATGAGTGAGCAAGGAGGTTGGTGGGTGAGAACTGGAAGGAGGGATAGCACCATGGCACCAAAATGTCTCCCAGTGGCTCTGAGAGGATTGAGCTACGGTCTTGATTAAAGCTGCTCACAGGGATGATCTTTGTCTCAAATATAAGCAGAATAACCTCATGCTAGACTTATTGCAGCCTATAAATTCAGAAATTTGTCAGGGAGACAAAATAACAAGCCTCTTCTACAAGCAAAGGAAAACACACACAATCTTCAGACAGGTTTTCTGGCTTACATTTCACCCCTGAAGAGGCCTGCTTCATTGACTAAAGCTGGTTTTAATCTTCAGGCAAATTCGCAAAACATGAATATGTGCTCCAGATGTCAAGCACTTCCGTGCTCCAAACACAGCAGTCTTGTGGAATAGCAGCGTGTGCAATGGTTGTAGTCAAGCCAAGGAAATCCTCTTGACTTTGATTTGTTCTGTGACCTTAATTAAGTCACCAGCATCTTTATGTTTTCTAGTCTAAAAGAACTGATATGTGTAACTAGTTTGTCTCACGGCTTTCTCATGCAATGTAGTTAGCAATGCCCGTTGTAAAAGCAGCCCTCCCCAAAAAAAAAGGTTCCACACAGGGGTTTGGGAGATGTTATTATCTTTCTTTTTATCCAGAATGTTGCTGATGTCTGTGCAACATGTTATTAAACAATGTTTTTTTGTAAATCACCTTGCTGAAGGTTGTTGCAAAAAGAGGATTTCTGCTTGATGAACAAACAAGACATGAAATTAGACACCTCTATGTCTAAGCAACATTAAGGTGACCAATAAACCAGAATTATAGAAAAATGCAGCTGGAGTGAAGTTCAGGGATCAATCAGCTATCCCTCTAATCTAATAGCCACTTTTTAAGATCTTCATAGATAGAGGTTTCACTGACTCAGTCAATCTATATATATGGTATATTTTTAAGTCAATTTTTTAATATGATCAACCCCAATTCTGTGCTGTATTTTCAGTTCACTGATTTTTGGTCAATCTGCGGTAGATCTGAAAAAGAGATTATTCCTTTCCTTTTTCCCGTCAGTCTTTTTGTGTCTTCAAGGCTCTGATTATATTTCCCTGAAGTTTGCTTTTTGCTAGATTAAGCAACTTAATTCATTCGTGTTTTTTTTTGTTTTGTTTTGTTTTTTTTTCCTGGCTATATCCTCTAGACTGCTGTCAATTTATTGCTCGGTGTCTCTCTGGAAGCGTGGTGCCCAAGAGGGGGCATAGTACAGCAGCTGGGTACAGTGGAAGAATTAGAGCAGAGGAATACGAGACTAGTGTTGGTCCCATGATGGTGGTTGTCACTCTCCTGGCAGGGTGACATTATTAAATCATCTTCCACTTGTGGGGCACTTTACCTGCTGCATGGAGGGGAGATGTTTTGAAGGCTCGCCCAACCCGTTGTGATTACCCCTATTGCACTGTACAGTCCTGTACTTCTCCTTTGTTGAACAGCATCTTGATTTTTTTCCAGTGCATGTTTCCAAGTCATCAAGATCATTTTGAATTCTAATCCTAGCTTCCATGAAGGCCTTTATCACAGTGGGCATCCCATTAAAAACCACAGAAGTTTTCATTCTGCAAGCTAACACAAACTGAGAGAGGCTGCAGTGATTTAAGTTGCCTATTGTTATACCTCCTTAATCCCCAAGAATGAGATCTGTTTCTCTTCTCTCTGAATGGCAGCCACCACAAATAGATTAATAGAAATTTTGGCTTTATTCCTTTCTCCATGTCCTTTCAAACTTACCTGTCTAGTATTCAGCTTTTGCACCTTTTAGGATGCCTTTGTAGTCTGATTTAATTGTATATTTCTGTAGTGCCTTAGCCTGAAATTGCTAAACTGTTAAACACTGTTTTTTGACTTGGCAGGAGGGGATTTAAACTGACCATATGTGCTGTGCTCCTATGGTGGAGAAACACCCCTCTAACACAGTTTCTGTTGCTCCATAGGTATTTCTTCTGCGGGAATGGAAGAATATTTGAGTGTCAGATCCTTGTTCTGTTTGTACCTGTATCAGTATAATATAGGGATACAGAATTTCTTTTAAGGAAAATGCTCTCCTGATTTTATACCAGACAATACAGGAACAAGTCTTGTCCCTCAGTTTTCTTCACGAGTGAAAGATCTTTTCTGTAATGGAAAAGACAAACCAAACCCTGAGGAGAACGCACTGATTTCAAGGACAAAAGTGATGTGAAATCTTACCTTTTTAAATTTTAATTACCTTCCAAAAAGACACTTCCTTCCAATTCCTGTACAAAGCAAAGCATCCCCATAAAAAATAGTTCCACCATGTCTGTGACACACATTTTGAAGGGAAAATTCCGAGAAATTCAAGGGATGTGCAGACACCCAAAAAAAGGTGGAGATTTTTTTGTCTAAAAGCTAAGCATCCAGCCCACACAAGCTGTCTTATGTAGGTCACTCTATAATCAGTGAAGACAGGCCATCGCAAGGTAGGTGAGATGAATGGTGACTCATCTCTGAGATACTGCCATTATCTAGGCTACGCTATGACAATTTAGAGTAGTTGTCTCTCTTTAGAGCTTTAAAGTTAGGTGAGATGACCCAAACGGTAGATTATGCTGGCAAAAGTTATCATGCTGGGAAAAGCAAAAACATCTAAACACAGCCCTCATTGTATGCCTAAAATAATCTCTGGGTTCAGGCACAGAGCGCAGTCTCAAATTGCTCGTATACCAGAACTTGCCTTTCCTGCACGCCCATGTAACCCACAGGGTAGCATGGCTACCTACCTGGAGCAAAGCGGAGGCTGGTTCCCACAACTGGGTCCCCAGGAGAGGAGGGACCCTAGCTGCTGCCCGGGAGGGGGTTAAGAGCTGAAGAGGCACTAAAGCTCATGGCAGAGCAAGAAGCTCCTTGCCCCTGCTCCTTTCCTGCCATATCACCTTCCCTCCCCAGGCTCACAGCTGAGCTGTTTTCTCTCTGCGGGCAACAGGAGCCCTGGTTTCTGCTCACCCGAAGTCGTGGGTTAGTGGCTGCCAAATGCTTTTAATGAGTGCTTTTCCCTCCTTCTGCTCCGTCATCAGCCCAGTCAGGCAGGCACGGGTCTCACTGACAGCCTCCTACCCCCCACCTGGCCAGGACAGTGCCTTGGGCACTGTTCTGTAGGGCCAGCAGCTGGGATCCCTCTTTAACGGAGCCCTTATCTGTCTCCTCCATTTTCCACTAGCTCCCATATTATGGCTTGGGTATCAAGAATTGGAAGATCCCAAATGACTGCATTGACATAATCTGAGACTCATCCCAGTTGCTAGGGTGTGAATCCAGGCGACCAGTGTGTCTGAAGCACCGGAAAGCCACAAGAAGGCAGAGCAGAGGCCTGAAGGCTCTTCTCTACTTCATTCGTACCGACTGTCTCCTCCTGAAACATCAAAGGCAGGGGTGTGCTCCAGAGCAGCAGGCTCTGGGGTCCCTTATGGAAACTGGGCTTACCTTTATAACCACCAGTTCTGCTGAGCCATATATCTATTTTTTTCTCTCATTAAATATAATAATAATGTGTATATTATTGCTGCTGGATACATTAGAATTTTTTTCTCCTCAGCTCCCCTGCTCTGTGTCCTTCAAACCTAACTGGTACTGTGAAAAATCCCTTTTACTTGTCTTTGCAGAAGAGCAGCAGAAACATCTTCCTCCATGCCACTACATGCAGCTTTACACAGGACAGGTTTTTATAAGTGAGGATTTTGTAGAAATACAGAATATTTTCTCCAGCTGGCCACATGCTCGCCAGACTCGGTGCTTCTCAGGCATCAGAGCTGGCTGGCTGCTATGGAGAAAACATAAACTTCACACTCTCACATGGCGCGAGGAATCCTACAGTGGTCATGAAAAATAACTGTCTTCCATCTAGAGAGGACCAAATGGGTTTTGGTAGGTCAAAAGGAGGGAGACGATCGAGCGTGCGCTCTCAAAACAAGCAAACGCTGATATATACACCCTTGTTCTTGCAGCCAGACGATCCTGACGCTTTGAGAACGGCAATAACTTTTCTTACTTTCTTTTCTTTGTACACACTACCACTAGGGGACGTTTTGTCATCGCGTATCGCTCACTACAAAATTTTACTTTTCCTTGCAGTGGGTCATGCTTTCTTTTCAATCTTGGTGCGCATCTAGATCATGGAGTGGATGTCTGAATTTCGCAGGGCTTGTGGATGACCCAGACTCACTGGAGCTGGGAAGGAAAGAAGTATTTATTTCCCCCGTTTCTCCAAAGGAGCCCATCTATCAATATTCCTTGCAAAGTGAGGCAGCTGGTTATTTCACAGCTTGCTGGAGCAACACAAGAAAACTGAGGGCTGCCTCTCATTTTAGTGTTAAGTGCCAAACACAGACACTGCTAGTGCTTTTGTGAAGACAGAAGTAATATACAGCCACTGCAAATCAAACTGGAGTGAACGTCACCAGCGGTGATGCATGTTAAGTATTTTCTGAGAGAACAAGAATATCTCTGAGACTAAATAATTAGAAATCAATTGGCAAAACTCACATTTCACTCCTTTTTTCCATTCTCATCTCATTTGTCCTAGGATAACTGACTGGCTCAATCCAAGTCACCACCCATCCACTTACTGACACGCCTTCTCCCCTTCTTTCCAATGCAGACAGAGCAGCTGGTGACTCTTTGGATTCTTTTTATTGTCACAATTGCTGGAAATGCCATCGTGCTCTTCTCTACCTGGAGGAGGAAGCGGAAATCTCGAATGACCTTCTTCGTTACACAGTTGGCAATCACAGGTAGTGTATGGGAGGGGAAAGGGCATTAAAGCACACAGGAATCACTATTAAAATGACAAATAAGAAAACAAAAGTTGAGTGGTGAAGAATTCAGTTGCCACCTCATGTCCAGCTCCAGCTTGCCATAAAACAGGTGGATGGCTGCTTAATTTAGGACTCTGATCTAAAAAGATGTTGCTAGATATAGTAATGTCTGTGTCAAATGCAGCAGCTGCAACTCATTGATTTCACTGAATCTTACCTTCCAGCCTGAATCTGCAGCCACATTTCCCAGAAGTTATGTCCATAGTTATTGTCATGGAACTGTTTAAATTAAACTAGTTTAAGATGAATCTCTTGTGTTTTTCTACTAAACCCCTTTCTAAAGTGCTTCATAAGAGTATTGCTCTATCAATTACACTCTTTCATTCAAGAATGAAAATAACTTCATGTTGTCTGGTTTAACCAAGTAAGGGAAATATAAAAATTCAAATGTGGAGAGAAATGCATTTAGCTAATATTTTTTGAATGGGAAAAAGGATGCTGACCCAAGAACTTGGTAGTTTCTAAACAAAATGGAAAATATACAGAAACCTAGTTTGTAAAATGTCAATCTCAGCAACTAAGAAAGGAAACAAGCGCATAAGCAGCATATTGTTTCTCTGTGGCCTTGAATGGACTAAATTTCTGGTGTTTTAAGTTTCCCAAGGGAAAATATGTGCTGTTTCTATAACAGTGTCCCGCTACTAATCCCTGCTTACAAGACAGCTGTGTTGTATTGTTTGTGTATATAGGAAATGTTTATACGCTTTCTGTTGCTTTCTTTGTAAGATATGGTAGGAATTACAGCACTTTTCCACTAAAGATCTATTTAACGTGATTTCCCAGCGATATTGCATCCTCCTTTGGTGTCTGTTGTACCCCTGTTTAAACTGGAAAAACAAAGGACTACATTTCCCAGTTTTCAATATGCATTCTTTGCAAGCAAATGAACTCCTGCTCATGGTCTCAACCACGTCTGCCCAGGAGCTTGTCACGTTTGAAGAACTCCTCCCAGCTGAAACAGTTAGACCAAGGTGTGCAAAGGGATGTAAAGGGACTGGCCTGTAACTACGGGTGATGTAAGAGTTATCGCAAGGTGAGGAGGTGAAGGGCTGTGGTGACTCCTCTTCTGATGTGCTGACAGCTGGTTTTCCTATTTGCCCGTGAGTCATCTTCAATAAACGGTTTCTCTCCTTCTCTCGGTTGTGACTTTCATGTCACTTCTTTCATGTGTTAACGGTATTTCCTGCCAGGTAAGGCATGTTGCTACAGCCTCACAGCACAGTTTGGAAGCATCAATCACAGATCAAGTGTTACAGTGTTCACAGGAGTTTCAAATTAGCCAGTCTCTGCTCAAAGAGTTCCCAATCCCAGATGAATATATGGAAGATGGTAAACGGTAGGCAGTCAAGCATTAGTATGAGTGAAGTGCAGAAGAGCAACTGAAGCCCTAGATGGACACTGTCTATTTTCTACCCACCATCATCAACAAGCAGAGTACCAGGGCAACCGTCATGAGAAGGGCTTTGGAAAAGGGTGGAAAATGACCCTGTGTGTCCATCTGGCACAGACAGCATGAGGGCTGGGCTTGCTGTCAGAGCAAAGGCACAGGTAATATATACACCAGCATGGTAAAAGAAGATGCGTCCTAATGGGAAAAGCTCAACTAACCAGCAAAGGGTCTTGTCCTAGTAAGAAAACAACTGTATTTGCTGCAGCAGAGAAAGAACCAGCATAAGGACATGAGTGTCCAGGTCACAGGGATAAAGCAAGAAGCAGACAGAAGTGTCTGGACCAGGATAACACAGGAGAAGGTTGGTCCACATGAGGTGTACTAGGAGGAGGCTACTGCTGTTGCTGTGCTGGATAAGGGCCCAGGCAGGAATTTTGCCATTTTGGACCCATAGGAAAGGTTGACTCCTTGGATTAGAATGGAGGTGGACAGAGAGTTATTCACCAAGGGTTCAGATACCCTCTACATGAAGGGAATGGAAGGCATCGCAGATGCAACTTGGAGAGACCTGGAATAATCAGCAGCAAAGACAACAAGGCAAATATCCCATTAGTTGTGGGCTGCAAATAGTACTATACAGCTGATGTTACAATATTGACTGAGGTCCATGGGTTCTCCTTGCTGATTCTTCTGACGTCCCTTCCCTAAAATTATCCCTGAATTTTAAAATTAGAGCTTCAAAGTGCCAGAGTTCAACAGTCTGTTCCATTTCATATT
Organism: Ibidorhyncha struthersii; assembly: GCA_013398815.1. NCBI lineage: Eukaryota > Metazoa > Chordata > Aves > Charadriiformes > Charadriidae > Ibidorhyncha > Ibidorhyncha struthersii. Next base: position 321,832 of record VZSZ01012185.1, on the reverse strand, counting down.
GCAGAAATTCACATAGAATACTCACTTGACATTCACATCTGCAATATTAAAAGAAGTAACACCAGCTTGAACAGCAAGGCTCCTTTCAAGCAGTGTTGACTTCTTTTCTGTGATGCAGAAGTCAGAACTCTAATTTATCTTCCTGCATCAAGAGTTTCTGTCAGTATTTCGGCACAAAGAAATGATTTAATTCCTGAAATGGAGCCATTTCACTTTCTTATCTTCAAAAACAATAAGAACAAAGCAAGCTGGCAACAGTCATCATTCTTTCACAACAAGTTATGAGGTAGACGCAGAACATTATGAAAACACTGGCTCGTCACTTTGCTTTGACATGCCAGACATATTTAAATCCTACCAACTAAAGCCTAATCTCCTGGCAAACAGTTTCTGCTTAGTCAATATTACTACTTCCATCTATTTTGGGATTCTTGAAATATTTATTATTTCTACCCCAGTAGCAGAGAGAAGAATAATGGATATAGCTTTATCAATGCAGGCATTTGAAAGCCATTTAAAAACTTTTTGTCTATTGATCTGTGGCTCAATAGTTGAGTGGTGTCCTCAATTCTCACGTCTTCCCACTAATGTAGTACCAAAATGAAATGAAAATATATACTTCGTGTTAGAATAAACAAGGTATTCAAAACAAATTGTGCATAAAACTTGGATAGGAAATGAGCACTGTTGTTCTCCTTGACTGGTTGCCAAGCCAGATGCAGAAGAGAAGTAACTGATTGAGGCTTCTTTCAACACGGCCAGAATTCCGTGGTGCGAGCCACTCGGCAAATTCAGAGATAAGACTCATACTGATCCCTTACTATGCCATAATTCAATGTGGAGCTCGAGAGTGCAGGGATCTGTAGGAATGTGAGTAATCCCTTCAACTTCAACATGCTTAAAGGTGTTGCTGAAGCCTGGATTCAGAATGTTTCATATTAAATATATGCCTATACAATACCTGTGTCAGTACCCCATTTAAGTCTATGGTTAATTCTCAGTTCATGCATAAATCTCTTTGAAATTATCTGGAAATTAAGCACTAGGAAATCAGCTAAGAGTTAACAGCTGAGTTGAACAATAGTACTAATCATTCGGCATCAGCTAATTTAACAAAGAGGAATATTAGTATGTTTGCTTTATGTTCAGTTTGCTTTCGGGCATATCCCTTTTTTGTAAAAATGTTTTTCTTAGAAATAAGCTCGTCTGTGAAGGCTGAAACTAAAGCTAGGTTTCCTACAGATTTCTATCTCTAAGGCAATTTAATTTCTCAGAAAGTGTAAGCTCTGAAGATTACCCTGGGAGGAGGGTATTTCTAAACACTTTTTCCCAAACAGATTTCTTCTGAGTTTAGCACAAGTTATGCTCATGGCATAGCTATCTATCCTGGCAGGACACCCCTCACATCTCCCCTACCTGATGCCATTTCATAGAACTTGCAGAGTCTCAGTGTTTTTAAGATCTTTGCCTCTGAATGAACTCACTGAGCGGTTCAAGAACAAAGAGTGGGGTCTGGCAGAGAGGCGAATTGCCAGGCACTCTATCATGCTGGAAATTTTCAAGTGAAATATGGTTGTTTTCAGAAAAGATGGTTTGTCCGCAGGTTTATATCCATTTAGATCACTTTACCCAGCTCTGCCAAATGAAGGCCTCTTAACCCTACTCTAAAAACGTAAAAGCAGCAGACGTGAGTATATATAAAGCACAATTATTTGAATAGCGTTGGACAAGGAATATCATTTATTGGCTAAACAGTCCATTCAATAAAAACTGTTACTATTTGACCAATTCTAAAACCAATCAAGAAATATATTAAAAATATCTGCCAAAAAGTAATTTACTTCTCAGTTTTCTTCACACAGTTTCAACTGCCAGTGACAGAGGGATGTATTTAAGTTCCTTTTAATGGGTATATAGTTTATTAAGTTTTTTTCTCAAAATTAACATCTGAAAAGTTGGAGCTGGAAATGTCATGACCATTAGCTCTGTGAGTTTCTCTTTCTATTCCAACATTTAGCAGAAATCAGTACCTTAAGAACAGGATTAGATTTTGTTCATTAGTAACAGTAGAAATGCAAGTGCACTTGATTGGAAATACATTCTCACATATGTATTGCTGTGGCTGTAATGAAGAGAGAAAATAAAAGAACATCAGCTAACTTCTGTGGTAGCCTACATATAAACAAAAAAAACCCAGAAGATGACTTGTAAAAGTATTTAGCTGTAGTCTATATTGTGATATAAATACTAAATCCCAAGTCTGCCAACTAATCTGCTAGTTAGATGCCCTAGATAGGTGCATTTGACTCTACTACTGCAATGGCTAAACATGAACAAGCACGTTAGAAGTTGCCTTTCTTTCTTCTGTTCTTTTTTTTTTTCCTCCCTACACCAAAACCACTATGGTACTGGCCTCTTTAATAGACTTTGACTGTCCTTCATTATTTTTCTTCCGTGTCTATGTGACTTGAAGGAATGAAGATGACTTGTTACTCCCTGATCTGTACAAAAGCCTAATATAATAACACCATTACCAAAATTAACATGTAGAACAATATTAACAGATAATTGTCTCTGTTCCAGCTTTTCATCTGGAAAATGGTACTTGTAATATTTCCTCACTTTAGAGAAATCATACATATGAATTCATCAGTTTTACAAGTACCTTAGACATCAAAGTGATTATGAACATTGGAAGTTAATTGCATAGAGCCAATTAGCAGCTAACTCAGCAAGTCACCTTAATGGAGGTGACTGTTGGCAGCCAAAGAGCCCATAGGATTCCCAGTTATACTGGAAAACTTACACCTTGCCAGCTGGGTCTTGGCTGGAACTTGCCATCTGATTTCCATGATTGCCTACGCAAGACACAGAAACCTAATGCAGACTGCTGAACTGAAATAGAGTTTATTTCAACAATTTCCAGAAATCCATGGCTTTTCCCTCTATCAATACCTCTATTTTCTGCTAATTTGTGGGAAAAAAATTAAGGCTGAGGAAAAGGGAGAGGCATTTGCTTTTTTTGTTTCATCTTACGTGAAGGAAATGGTTCAATATCCCATCTGCAGAAAAGAAGACTTGGAAGAAGTTACAATACTATTGCACAGTTCATTGATAAAATCGAAAGGATACCTGCATTGCTTGTGTTCATTTATGTCCTAAAAGCTCTTGAAACTGTAGTTAACGTATGGTAAGGAAAGCGTCTCTGCTAATGGATCATCTGTTTTTACACTAGATGTTCCCATCACTACTGAAAAGGATATGTCAAAACTGAGAAGGAAGAGTGGCATTTGTTAATATTCCCTCAGGCACAGACACTGAAATTTGCTGGAGTACCCAATGGCAGCTAAACTCCGCAATTTGCAAAGCAGCCTGATCCCCAGACACCTAGTTGGAAGTCCAAGGACTCTGCAAATCACCTGAGTGTACACATGGCTTGAAAAATAGGGAAAGAAATAGATTATATCCACCTTTCCTCTGCAGGCTAGGGAAACTATAGCATTTAGTACGACTTCATTTTGTATTCACAGAACAAATGAGAATCAATTTACCAAGAGCAAAAATGGTCTCTGGGAGTAAACACAGCAATATTAACATTACTTATTCAGTGCATCCCATGAAACTACGTCTAGTTCTCTAGACTCAGAGTGAATAAGAAAATTCATTGCATGGCTGCATTAGTTGCCTGGAGAAGAAACAATCATTTTCCATCCTGATTCTGCCAAGAAGACTAATTCAGTAACTGGAAAACAACATGGGACTTAATTTAAGTTAGGTATGTATTAGTGTATGTATCAAAACTGAGACATAATGCAGGATAAGATAAATGTGGTCACTGCCTGCAATGCCCCATGGTAGCACATGGCAAACCAGATTTGATATCCTTTGCCATTTCTGGCAATTTAATACTGCCTAGCAGAAACTCAAATTCTCCTTTGAACGCTAACTCAGATTTGAAGATGAGTCATAGTACCCTAGACCACAATAAGTAACTTGGACACTGACGCTATACAATTCTAGTTTGATATTACAAATCATGTTTTACTATACTCTTAGATGTGTTATGTGAACAGCCAGGAATATTTCTGTATGTCTATATATTCTTGCCTGCATATATGGTTAATCAAAACAAGACTCAATCTTTCCTGAGGAAAATAGAAAATATCCAATCCATGCATCCCACTTAAAATGCATTTCCTCCAAAACCAAGCCTGAAGTAGATGGGCTAAAAGGTGGAATATCCTCAGAAGCTAGGCAAGGAAACCGAGAGTGAGCAGGAGCATCAAAAATGAGCAACAGAAAGAAGCTTTATGCAAAGGAGGAGACACAGTCTCTTGGGTGGTATTAGGACAGTGTTTGGTCATATAGCCAAAGGAAAATGAACATGGAAAACAAAATAGATTTCATGTTTTAGAGGTGAAATCACGAAGCCAGAGGTCTGACATAGAGAATTTGGCACTCTGAAAATACATTGCTCCAATCCCGTCTAGTAGTGTAGGAAGAACAGTAAAATTGAGACTAGCACACAAACATTTGGTCTAGTTACACAACTTCCTTGTAAGGTTTAAGGTAAAAGAAACTGCTTTTGGTGCAAGGTGGGCTCTACTTGAAAAGGCAAAGTTATGCTCCCACAAGACCAGGTCTCTAAGGAAAAGGTGGCCTTGGAGGACTGGCAGTAATCATGTGGTCTAAGGCAGTTGGATTGCCTTTGCCTCCTATGTACGCAGGCAAGAGAATTGGAGTCAAGGAAGTATGCTTGGAAAGACAAAGAAACAGTGATGGAGCTGATCTCGATGCAGTAGCCAGAGAGTTTTAGTCTAGAATATGGAACCCCAAAAAGCAGGCTGGTTAGTGCCCCACCACGGAGCTCTTGTAGAAGTGGGACCCTCCGAGAGTGTAGAAATGAGCTGTAGGTTTGCTGACAACTACTTCTTCAGCTTTAGTTTCCAATTCCAAACCTAATTCAAAGTGGTTTTAACCTGCCTGGACCCAAGTTTGTGTACTTCATATTTTGGCTGATGGTCACATAATTTTAGACACCTTCTTAAGGGCTCACTGGAAAGTCCAGGGCTGTATACAATATTCATGTTTGCTGTGACTCTATCCACTGTAGCTCACTGCAGTCGGAAACAGTAACACTGGCACAAACCCAAAAGAAGCTGAAGTGCTGTATCTATAATAGTAGAATGCAATGGCCCTCCCATTAGTGGAAATACAAAGATAATGAGCTCTCCAAATTTGCGACTGGAAGCAAGAATGGTCATCCACTTAAAAACCCTGTAATGACTGCTATTTATATAGCCTACTTTAATCTTACAAATGCAGGAACATGATGTCCATGATTCATGGTTTGTAATTAACACAATCACAACCCACTAGGCAGACATCCTTAAGCCAGTGTATTTCAGCCTGTTGTCGCTGAGCAGTGGTCTTCAGGTAGCAAAAACCTCTCTGCAGCATAGCTCCAAGTGTAGAGCTGAGGTCCCCACAGGCAAAGAGAACTCATGAAAAAACCCTCTTCTCTACTATTTACTCAATGTACAGCATCTACATACTCTACTAAATTGTTCCAAAAGAGGACAGTTTGTGTGTTCATCATCCATAGGTGTTCAGAGTGCGATTTTCAAAGTGCCTAGTCATACAAACTCTATTCCCTCTGCAACTGCAAACCAGCAGACACACTCTCCCAGCTTGCCAATGGCTCCAGTACCGATTTCCATGTAAGCTATGGTGATGTGGGTTTTTTCAAGTTGCGCAGGACCACCTGGGACCCTAAGAATTTAGTAACAAAGAAAAGATGCCCTCATTTCATCTGCATCTCAATCACTCTAACACTTTCAAGCCAGAGAAATTTTTTTAACTTTTATTTTGTGGAGCTGTAACATTTTCAGTAGAGGTGTGGATTCCTGTGCAAAAATAAATTGTGTCTTTCCTTATGTAACCTTCGGGGACTTAATAGGCTTTAGTCCACAAATCCTTCTGCTTCTAAAGCAGTGAAAAAACAGCTCCAGCACACCAATACATATTCAATACCATCCACAATGATTATTCCTTTCTAGTGTACATGCATATTTAAAATCACAAGCAGGCACCAGACTTCTGTTCCTAAGTCACCTCTGAGTGACTTCAAGGCTACAAGGCCTGGGACCCTGTACACTCCCACACTGGAAATAATAATATAGGTGGAACATCTTGTGACAATCCTATCTTCCAAAATTTGTCCTAGATCATACATTTTTAAACCAAGATGGAATCAGTTGCTCTGTTTGCTTTTTCTGGGTAATAAGTAATTTCTGAAAGGATTAAAAAACGATGAATGGACCTTAGTTGCCCTATCTTTATACAAAGGCACTGCCTTCTCATTTCAACAGACACACACAGCCTAAACTTGATTCCACTTCCCCACCTACAGATTTCCACATAGGAGATCCACATTTACCATTTCTATTATTTTAAAAGGAGCTGACATTATTTCAGACCTTTGCATACAAATGCTTTTCCTGACTAGACATCTGTGTGACTAAAATGAAAGCCTCTCCTTTCAGACAGCTTTTGCTAGTAGCTTTTTTTCCCATCTTTCACCTTCAATGCAATTTCTCTAACCCTGTGCTGAGACCTGCACTGTGCAGCTAAATTACTGTGCCGTCGCAGCTCTGCTGATACCAGTAGGGCTGTGTGGAGATTATAAAGGTTTGCCTGGCCAACTACAGCACTTTTGAGGGCTGTAAGACAAAAATGCAACGTGGTCTGGGCAAGTATGCTAAAGTCACCATTCAGTATTTGAAAGAAAGAGCAAGAAAGAGCAAAAAAGGGCAACAAAATTCTAATCTTAGTAGCTTTTCTAGTTAGCCTAGTGAAATGTGAATTAGGCAAATATCTTCAGACACCTTCTTTCTCTTATAGCTCGAGGTATAGGTCGAGTACTTTGGTGGCAATGTACATTTGCAGGTCTTCGAGGCAAAAGGATTTTAACCTGTGACCTTCTTCACATGGGGAAGTTACTGTTATTCGGAACATTGCACCTTTTGCTTTATATGGCATCATTATTAGCAGGGAGGGTGGAGGGAAAATGCTCTGTTTGCTTCTTGCAATGCGTAGAGAAGTAGGTCTAAAGAAAGCATATGACTCGACATCAGTCCTGGGAAGCAGAATGGGACATAACTGTCATAGAGATAATTGGATTAAGTTTCAGGACTGCATTCTTGCACACTGCTATTCATTTTAGGGATTATTCGCCATCTATTTTAGGCACCTCACTTAGGTATGTAAGATATGAAGTCACTCTCCCTGTGCTCCATTTATAGCCAATAAAGGAAAACACTCTGAGCTGCCTTTAAGTTTCACTGACTTGTACAGAAGGATTGAATTCCTAATTTAGATCCCTAAAGTTGACTGTATAAATCTCTCCAGTGTTCCTATGTCACCAGTCATGTCAGGATTACTATTTGTCTTTGATAACTATGAACCTGATCTTCCACTGTTTCTATCAGACCTCAGAAGGCTCTGACTCAAAACTCACCCGCAAATGCAAAGTTTTACAGAGAAGTTATTTCGCAGTACTTATTTATTTATTTACTTATTTATTAAGCACAGCAAGACATACCAATATGTTACACATTTGTCAGTGTTAAACTGAGGTGGCTAAACTCCATAACCCAAACTTTGAAATCCGAAAGAAACTTGCAGGTAAGTCATGTATTTCTCCGCTCCTATTAAGTTAGGCAGGCAGTAACAAGAAAGAGAAAGGGGTGAAGACTTGCTTAACAAGAACAGGAATAGTCAAAATAGGATGGAAACTACATCTGGACAAACCCCCAAACATTTAACTTCCAAGTCAGACTTTTTGCTACTTCTCAAGGAACAGGGATAACAGCACTGAAAAGTAGAAGCGGTTGGTTGATCATGCTGATTTCTTAGACTGAGAGTTTACTGATAATGAACAGAAGCAATTTTTCTTGCAAGATGCTTGTACTTTGATTGTAAACAAGCGGAAGAGAATGACAGACAAAATATTATCCGGACATGACAGAAGGATGAAGACTAGAAGTGGGGAATAGGGGGCTTCAGCACAAGGAAACAGTTTGCTTTGAAGCTGTAGAAACCTGAAGAAACATGACAAAAAGAGAATTTTAACTATATCCTAAAAAAAAATTCTTTTTTTTCAGCCTGGAAAAGAGAATTTTCTGGGGAGACATTATAGTGACCTTCCAGTACTTCCAGTACGGGAGGCCTTCAAAGAAAGCTGGAAAGGGACTCTTTATCAGTGAGTGTAGTGATAGGATGAGGAGTAACAATTTTAAACTGAAAGAGGGTAGATTTAGATTAGATATTAGGAAGAAATTCTTTGCTGTCAGGGTGGTAAGACACTGGAACAGGCTGCCCAGAGAAGTTGTGGAGGCCCCATCCCTGGAGGTGTTCAAGGCCAGGTTGGAAGGGGCTTTGAGAAACATGCAAAATTTTTAAAAATCAAGGGGATGTTCTCTCTTATTTAAAGTCTTTTGCTCAAGAACTGGACGGCCATGGACCCCTGCTCATGGAAGTCAGTAGCAAATCCCTTCTAAAAGAGCTGAAAAAAAAAAGTTTTTTTCTGTCAGCCCTAGCATGGAATCCAGCGTAACCACTTCTGAGGCCAGCCTTGTACATAACCCTAGAAAACTGAGGGTCGTTCAGTGTTTTGCTCATCTCTCTAAAAGGAGGATACCATGTCACCTCTTCCAGCTTTCATTTACAGAATCAATTTAAATTGGGTTCCTGGATTTCCCTGACAGAGGCACATGCAGGCACATAGCAAGCCTGACACATTTTAAATACAGGGCTTGTTAGATGGCACGGCCCATTTGGAATAAGCCTCACAGTACTGGCTGCATGGGACCTGTGAAGACTGTGCTACAGCACTGATTCACTTGTCCAATATATGCATTTCCAATCTCTGATGATCTTCTCTGATGAGTTTTTACAGCTCTGTGGTACTCAAACTCCCTCTGAAACAGCAACTAAATTTTTTTGTGTCAAAGAGTTATTAGTGGCAAATCCCATTGCTCTAAGTCAGACACTCTCATGAAATTCTAATGCGCAAAAGACAACACAGTGAAAAAAACCCCACCCACCTGAAATCTTTGCTTTGCAAAGGTATCTGGTCTAATATTAATAACTGTCAACCACATCAGCTGCACATCAACCTCGTTTCTCTGAAGGATCTTCTCCTGATATTATGCTGCAAAATCTTACCTCTCTCAAACACTGAAGCTTCTTAAACAAACAAATCAGTAGTGAGCCCTGTACCTTTGCAACCTGGCTATAAGTGAAGACTGTTTCTAAGTTTCCCTGCATGGGTATGCTAGCGCTTGTAGTTTGGCAAGTTAACTGGAATGGCAGCCCCATCACCACGAACATGGTTTTCATCAAGTACCTTCCAAGTGCGCAGTTTGCTTTCCCTGCAGTAAGCAAACTAACAGATTTTGTTCAAAATGTGGCACCTTTGGCACTCTTCAGGTGTTTCTCAAAAGCACTTTTTGTCTCTTCCACAGCAAAAACTTGTTCAAACAGAAGTTTTGAGTTGCGTAGGTGTGCCACATCTCAGGTGACAGTGACCTCATTATACAGTGGGTGGAACAGAGGTTGTTGGCCATCTTCTGAGGCCTTGGAGCAAACGGGTGACTGATGGAAATCAGCACGAAAGTGTTTTGCACTTGTCTAGGGGGGCGGGGGGGGGGAATGGGAGTGTATGCTACCTCAAGTATGGATTTTGAGTCAGCAATGGCATTAAAACCACGTATTGCCCTCTGAAGCTAGCTTACTCCACGCACACACTGTCTTCAAAAGCATGTAGCACAGAATAGCTAGTGTGCTTAAATTTAGACTTCAGCTCATTGCCTGCTACCTCCTTCCGCATACAGTGAAAACATAAACTGCACCACTGAAAATAACTTTTAAGTGCTCTTTCTGGGAGGAACACTCACTCTGCTATCTAGACCACAGTTGTCAAATTATCAAATATCAGCATTTAAAGCCGAGAGTGGAGGATGGGAAGGGAGCTGTGGAGAGGAGAAAAAGAAGGCAATACAGTTTACACATTACAAAAAAGAAAGTGTATTCCACTAATACAGCAAAACGGAAAAATAATTTCCCTTTTGAAGGAAATCATATGCCAATAGAGAAATTATTATTTGGGATCCAGACCTTGAGCCCAACTGAAAAAATAAATAATATGTTGACAAATTGATACTTGCCATATTGGTCTCTGCTGTCTGTGTGAAGGTCTTAGATATTCCAACATAATCTCCAACCTTTATAACTGTGATTCACAGAAAGATTTCTTAGGCTACAAGACCTGGACGCTGTAGGCAGTGTAAAGCTAATGCTTAGTTTAAAGCAGAAATAGGCAAGGTAGATAAAAGATTAAGAGAATTGCAGCAAACTTTACAGCAAACAAAATCTACAACTAGGAAAAAAATACACTGAACCCAGGGCAGCTGCCATAATGGGAAGAGTCCCAAGTAACCTATGAGGTTTGGCAATACTCATTCAGCTGCTAAAGCTGTGGCTCTCCACTACCTGGGGAAAGCTGCAGGCCACCTGCACAGGGTCTGATTTTGAGAAAAAGCACATCTTCAGATGAACTCCCAGTTCTTTAGATAAAGGAGTAAACTCACATGTCTGAACATTACATTTATGGAGATTGTTGAGCAAGGGATGACTTCAGGAGAGGGGAAGATATCTGTTTAATGCATCCAGAAACTAAAGCAATATGCGAACATCTCAGTGAACATCAAGGATGTCTTTAAAATAGCTCTGTTATTATTTTACTAAGTAAAGTGCTCACAGCACATGGGCAGAGAAAGCCCTCTTTCCCTCTGTGGCCTTCACAGCTCTCCCACAGCCCCAGTTTTTGGGACAGACTTGTGTTAGCTGGTAAGCCGGAGCACCTTCACAGAACTTGGCATCTCCTGAGGTCCCATGGTTTGGGAGGAGGACACTCACTGGTACCAGGGAGATGCTTCAGCATGCTCTGAAAAGGATCTTTTTGAATCCAGGAAGAGTGTATGTGCTACCTGCCTGTCATGGAGCTCCCCAGCAGACAATGCTCAGACACACGTCTTCTTGAACTAGAGGCAGAGTCAGAGTCAAATCAAACTGGTGACTGACAGGAGAGCACAAGCTGTCAGCTGGAAAGCAACAGTACTACCTCCAACAGAGCACATCTCAAGACATTACAATGCATTAGAAGTATTAAAGCACTTCAGCTTGTGTAGTTTAGAAGTTATGAGCACAAAGGGCATTTACCTTTTAATAATGTTTTTATGAGCTGCCTGAGTGGTTTGCAAGCAGTTCAATATCCACTGCTGCATACCATTACTGCTGTATTTTCTAGAAGACTGCTCAGGAAACACAAGAAAGAAAATGACTGTGATCAAAGTGAAATTACAATACACAATTGCATTTCTGTGAACGCTCTGTGCAGCTAATACAAATAGACTGGAAAAATTGATTCAATAGGATCCATCACAAAAACAAAGCAGTGCTTCCAAAAACATACCCCTTACAGGTATGCTTTTAAATAACGCTGTGCTTCACTTACGTGGCTTATAGTGTCAACGTAAATCTGAAAGGATCTGGAAAAGGAAATGGTTTTGAGTTCTTTTACCGGACCTCTTTGTGTGCAGATAATGTCACAAACAAAATATTTTGCTCTTGCTCAGGACTAATTTGATCATCCTGAAACAACACAAGCAAATGGACTACCAACTCGTGCATGATAGCATTATACATTTTCAATTGTATTTCCAAATCCTTAAACACCCACTCATTAGTGTATCAAATACATTTTCAAATAAGTGCTTTGGCAAGTTAGCATTGTTTTCAGCAAACAGTGTTTCCACAATGCATTTTTTTATACTTTGCAGAAAATGTTCTTGAAAATATAATGATGTTATAAATTCCTCAGGTTGCTGGATTTATACAGTCTGTGGCTTCTGTTACCTGTTTCTCCTAGGAGGTTGCTAAAAATATTCACATCCTTTCTTAGTTGATCATTCATTGCTGCAGAAGTGGAGAAAGACACAGTGATCTGCATGAAGCTGCCTCTACATTTTTGGTATGAATTGTAAATAAATATAAAAGTTCATATTCATTCACTATTTCTGAAGACATTCCAATTTCAGAAGAACTTTGCTAGGATGCTGACTTAGAGGATGTGGAAAAGGCACAAGTATATTGATTTTAGGTTTTAAATGAGAGTTGTTGTTTACAGTCTACACTCATCAATCTCACTGAATTACCTGGATATTAATTTCAAAGATACCCAGACATTTTTGGTCAGGAAGAGAAACCAGATATTTTGAAAAGAATAATTTCCTCTATGTTTTTAGCATGCCATGATTTCTGTTTTGGGCTGGGATTGCAACTTTGACACATCTGCTGGCTGGCTTAGCCCTCGAACCAAAAACCACATCTCATCCAAAGACTCTTGACACTGGTGGGAAACTTTGACTCCATTTTAGCAAAGCTCCACGCGGGTCTCAGGGACTCTGCTTGCCCTCATGTCAGCGTCAGGTTGACTACTTCAGGACCCCAGGGAAGCAGCATGCACAGCCAATGCTGTCAGAGAGGTCTGACTTAGCCACACCAACAAATATCAAACGCACGAGGTCCATACTGTGCCACAGCCCATGAACACGGTGTCGCGGGTGGCTTAAGCACACCCTTTATTTATAGTAGTAACGTGCGTTGGGAAAACAGAGCAGCAGCATCTCTAAGCCTGGCTAGCAAAACGTTGGTCCTGTTTAATGTATCTTCTCATAAATTACTTTCTTCAAAGCAACCCATTTTTTGGTCAAGGCAGAGTGCAAGAAGAACAGTTGGGTTTATATTCCTATCACACTCGGCACACACAGCGTGGCACAGGGAAACGTGAAGGGCAAGAGGTGAACTTGGGGTTTTCTTTGGGGCCCCAGAGCAAAAGCAGACTTTAGGATGGCTGATATTTTGATAACCTTTCCTGTGTCCCAGTGGTAGCCCTGAATATGCTTTGTAGATACACTCCACAGCCAACGGACTGAACTATGTATTTTTTACATCAGCAGCAGTCAGCTTTTGCTGTGTCAATTTATGTCGGTTTATAGGAAGGCTTAATTCTTGTTTTGACAGCTACAGAATTGTTCTGTGGTCCTGAAGGACTGATTATGGTTTTCCTACATTCAGCCTGTTTCAGACATTCAAATCCTAATGGCAGTTGTGCTACATTTGTTTTTGTTTTTAATAAAAGGTGCTTGGCAGCCAAGCTGTATAATCCTTTGGGTCCAACGTTTCAGCATTGAGGGGAAGTGGATTTCTTTCTGAATCGCTTGGAAAACGTATTGCCTCTAAATTATATGTATTCCTGCTTGATTCCCTGCTGAAAGTACAGGTAGGATTGTCATCTGACAGAGGGGATGCTTATTTTACAGTTACTTTATGAGAGAGTTTGACTTTTGTTGATAAATTAAGGTAGGTGTGCGGAGTTTTCTACCTGGCTTCTTCATATGCTGGCAGTAAATGTTGAGGTAGGATTGCAGGAGCACAGTGCTGCCAGCAGTATGCCCATAATGACTACGCTTTACTCAGAATCATCATTTAGGATCTCATTAGCTGCCGTTAAAAGACATGACTTTAAACTTTTGACATTAGATGTACAAATACATCATTAACACCTTTTAGTCCATCATCTGTACTGCAGCATTTCTAATCGCAATCGAATGGAAATTATGCTGGAAAGAGCCTTTGCATGCACTAAAAAGCACTGAAACAAAAAGCTACATTAAGAAGGCAGGGATTTTTTCTGTTCCCTTCTTGCATATTAAAGCAGTGATATTTATTTATTATCCTGAGTTAGATTATCTTTGTCACCAATGATAGAACACTTTTTCTTTGTCCCATCTTTCCAAAGGGCTGTAGGACAAAATACCCAGCATTTTCATGCCTACTTCCTCACCTGCTGATCTGTACGATTCACATTCACATGTTCTACAGTTTTTCTGTGGAGAGTCACTTCCTTTAACTCTATTGCCTAGCTGGTTATGAAATGCTTACAAAGGTTTAACAGGATTTATGGAATTCAGGTCATAGATATAATTTATGGCACAACAGAGACACAGCTATTCTAGTAAGACCAAATGCTCAGAAGTCCATTTTGGCCAAATTCAGCCCAATTATAGGACTGAGATCCAGACCATATGTAATGAAATCTTCAGCCTGTTCTGGCATTGCAGTATATTAAATGGAAAGCAGCTCAGAACATTTTTGCATGTGCTACCTTTTCCACATGATGATTTTACAAGGCAGTTCTCCAAGGAATGTTACTGGTATGCTTTTGTTCATGCTATCAGCAAACGCCAGGGGAGACAAAGCAGGTACAAAAATGGGAACAAAGATTGTTCTACTGTTCTGTAATTGCAAGCCTATGGTTGGACAAATATTGAGCTGCAGCATGCAATATCACTGCTTGAGCACCGTGGGAATCTGATTTACCCTTTGCTGTGAGGGACGAAAGAAGGTTTTATTCTTACCATTCCTACTTAGACTAAAGTACCTACATCAACAATATCTGAGACTACTAAGACAGGATTGTAACAAGTGCAGGTATTTGGTGACTATAAGGACCAGAATGCCTGAATTACACCAACAGAAAGTATTCCCAGTATAGTCCACATTTTTTAGATGAGAATAATCATGCAGCTGCTGTTGTGACCAAGATATGAACATGCAGTCCTTAAAATATTGGGGGTAAAGAGTTGCGAAAAAGGATCAGTAAGGGGGATTCAGAGGAAATAATGAAAGAAACTAAGTACTAGATGTTGGGGAAGGACAGAATTAAAATAAACTTGTTTGGTACTTGGTATCTTAGAAAGTAAATTTCTTCTGGAAAATGCTAGAAATACAGGCACCAGTTGAAATAAATGAAGAGGCAATGAATTACAAAAGGTTTGATTTCTACATCCTTTCAGGTGGCATGTCCTTGTTTTCCAGTGTGTAGGTAAGACAAGCTGATCCATAGGAACTTATCTTCTGCATTTACACTAATTGAGGCCTTCCTCCCCTATGCAGGTTTTTTCCCCTGACTCGTCTTATTCTTTCTGCCTGTTCTGCTTTGCCTTAAGGAGAGAAAGGGAGTTAAATTAATGAGTTGCTTTTGAAATATACTCTCCCAACAGTTAAATAATAGTGATCGAACACTTGTTCTTGCTTAACTTTGACTTACATATTTGGGCATGCATAAATCATCTGCTCGTGTACCTACAGAAGCTTGATTCCTATCTCAAAACCTACAGCCACAGGACTCGACAAACCAGGAACCTTAACTATGTTTTTTGCAGTTTTGCTGTTACCTGTTGTGTAAACAGCTGCTGAAACTGTTTGTCCACTCTTCAAACCTCAGTGTGAAACTATATTCAACTGATTCTATACAGTCTGTTCAAAAAAATGTCTCTCTTTATGCAGAACTTCCCACTGAGCAACTGTTTACAACAAAATAATATTTGATCTAGTAGACCATGGTCTCATCTACGTATAAGTAACACAAGATGGGAAGTGGGAACTACGTCCTAACATTCAGAATTATCATCCACTTTATCTGCCCTTGCACAAGACCCCTAATGGGAGCTGCTGATCCCAAACCATGGTATTGGCAGAGGTCTGAAGAAGGGTACATTTGAATGGAAACCATTTGCCTTTACTTTCCTGACTTGCCTTTACTTTCCCTGTATTTCGGGAAAATACATCCCGATTTTACAGGAAAACAATTCTCCAATCAGTTCTTCTCCTTTGCGGGTGGACTGAAACCATTGCTGATGTGGATGACCTGGTATTATAAGCCAAGTCCTCCTCCTTGCTCACCCTCTACTGCATTTGATGTGCTGCTGCTGTTCCATTTGTCCTGCCCTGTTTTGGCGGGTGCTGTGCTCCCTCCTGCAGTGATGCCAGTTCAGTCTAGACCCCTGTACCCCTACAGCTGTATCTCCACAGCAAGGGTGGGGTGGGAAGGAATGGGTAGGAAGAGATTTATTAACAAAGGCAAATAAAACAAAACCATAATGACCTTCATAGTGGCAGGGCATGTTGCTTTTTAATTCCTAGGGACCTGCTCTCCAGCTCTTTTGTAAATGCTGTTTCTTAAGAGGTTAACGTTGTGCAGTACATGCTTTTCTCAGCCCTTCATCTTTCAAGGTGGATGAGCTCTGGAGTGAGGCTGGAGCCTCACCGCATCCACTATTTACAACATCTAGCCTAACAGGTCCTGGCTCATCTCAGGGGGGGAGGGGGACTTCAGAGCAGAAACGTAAGAAATGCAATAAATAAATAAAATGCTCACCCAGTGCAACAAAAATTCCTGTCACTTCTTATGAGCCAGAAAGAGAAAAAAAAAGCATCAGTTCTGCCACTGAAAAAATCAACATAGCTTTAAGAGGGGAACTGAACAGGTTTCCTCTTCAAAATTTTCAAGTGGGTTTTGGTTCATCCATTTCATTGTGTGTTCTGCTCCAGGCTCCCAGGCCTGAAGGGGAAAACACACAAGAGCGGTGTAGTACACATCCTTGGTACATGTGACAAACCTGCTGCCTCACACGTGCTGCGGTGCGAGCACTGCTGCGGAGCAAAGCGCTTGTGGGTCTGCTTGCTGATTCCCCACAAAAGCTTAGCGCACCCTGAATTTTGGCCCCTGCTTTTCCCCCCTTTGCCTGGCATCCTCCAGCAAACAGCTGGGATCCTCCCACCATCTAAAGCACAACCACATCTGCTCCACATCAACACTTCCAAAAGAGCTAAGTTTAGGGCGGGTGGGTTCACAGCAGCCCTTGGGGGTGCCAGCCATCCCCCCTATTGGTCTCATCTCCAACATTGTGCCCAGATGTTCTGCGGTGCAAGGGGCTGCAAACAGCTACAAACTCGGGCAAAGGCACCTGGAGTGATTGCAAGGAGGATGAACGGGCTATTGGGGTGCTCTGCTCTTGCAGAGGCACTGCAATGGGCTCCTGGGGGCTCAGCGTTTTAAGAGCTAAAATGTAGTCATTTTAAAAGGCATCTTCTAGGTACCTTGCGGGTATCTTGTCCTACAGGCGCCCAGGTACATATAGGTACATAACCTATTTCACCGTCAGCTGCTGAATGAGAGCATCGGGGTGGGTATGTTTTCTAGCTAACACGGTCACAAAATTATTTCTAGCGCAGCGAATACTTGCAAAGCCACATGGGGTGTTTTCAGTGGAAAGCACATACTAAAGGAAGAATGGGAGTAAGAATGTAATAAAATGAGCTTCAGGGGCATCTGCGGGAAGTAAGGCAGCTTCTCCTGCTCTGTCTCCCCTGTGCCTGTCCTCAAGCTAACCTGCCACTTCAGGAGCCCTAAGTTCACTTAAATTTAAATTGCTTGCACCCTCAGGTCTGTAACAAAATCAGCTAGGGGTTTGCTAACTTGCAAGGCAAGTTCACAGCACTATCTCTTATTAGCTGACAGCACATTAAGCGTGATACTGAGCAGTGGCAGAACGGCGATGGCTGCCTCATCACCTCAAAAATCATGGACAGGACCCTATTGCTGTAATACAGCAGTGATGCCATTTTTGTTTTTAAGGGTCTATCACTCTGTTGCAGGCAGGTGTTAGTAAACTGCTGCTTCTGACACTTCCAGAGGATGTGCTCTTTGGGGAGTGGTAGGTGACGGGAATGCACATGCTGAGGTCCCAAAAAAATGAGCCATGGGAAAGGCTCAGCCATGACAAGGAACTTGCAACCCCTGTCTTACCTTACGAGATGTTGCTGCTGCAGCAGTGCCTTGTGCAGCTTGGTACCGTCAATAAAGCAGGACAAAACATCCCTCGTTAAAATGGAATCCCTCTGTAAGAGATATGAAAAGAGGGATGAAGTTTCAGCAAGAGGCACAGCTTCACCAACAAGTCATGGATCACCACACCCAACTTAATAAGACTGTTCTCATCAGGGGAAAAAATGATCAAACTGCAGCTGAGATGACGTGTGGAGCTTTTTTACCCGCAGCAGTGTACCAGCAATCTGCTCTCCACTTCTGACAAAGAAGACTTTCAGCATCTTTAGGGTAAGTGTCTTAAGGGAAGAGTGGTGTCAGTACTAATAATCAAGTGATAGAGATATTTTCTTGCAGACTTGCTAGCATGGATTTTTTGTCTTAACCTCCTCAGTTGTAACAAAAGAAATATCCTGAAGTCTGCACAAGGTACATCCCTTTGGCAATGCCATCAAGTCAATGAATTTCTATGAACAGATTAACTGGGACAGTTGTAACCTGTCTCTATTCCCATGCTAGATCACTAATTACCTCCATTTGTTTTCTATAATGGACTTCTATCTCTGTGGAGGGTTTTTTGCCATGAAAATTTGTCCCTCTCACAGCAACGGCAAGTCCACATTCAGATTTGTCCCTCCAAGGGCAGTGCTTTCTTTTTCACTTTTTCGTGCTTGTTGGCCACACGGGGCAGCACCCATCACCCAAGATGCCGCAGTCACCTCCTGAACTGAGCGGTTCCTGTGCCCAAATGTGTAGAGGCAATGCCTGCACTCAGTCATGCCCAGAAAAAATCCAAAGGAATTTTGCTGAGCGTGAGAGAGCCTTGGGTAAAATTGGTCTTTAAGGCCCAGGATTTTCACAGGTTGTTTCAGTACCTGCCGTATTTCCCAGCCATAGATGCTGTGGCACTATATTCAGCATGTTTCAGTCTCCTCTAGGAACAACAGGCTGCTTCTCCTTCTCAGTCATTTTCTTGGTCTTTTTGGTAAGTGCTGTTTAAATATTCCCTATTTTGAAATGCTCACAGGTTTGTAAAGACAGATACTGGTTCTGCCTTTGAGGACTGACTGCGGCCACGGTGGCAACAGGGAGTAGGCAGCTGAAGGGTTGCAGACCTGCCCAGTTCATTTTGTAAATATACATTTGGCTTATGTTAAAAGTCACAAATTATCACTTGCTGGTATTTTTATTTTCTATCAAAAGAGAATATATGTCATTAATTGATTTTCTGCCTATTTTTTGGAGGAATTAAATGAGCCTATCATCACACAGTTGCCTAGCAATGCACAGAACCACAGTACACGCACCACTTCTTGGTAAAAAAATAAAAAAAAAAGAGTATTAAGAAAGCAGTGGCAATGACAAGTTCCCACACTGTTACGAATGAAGGTTGATTAGCACCGTTTTCAGGAACAAACTTGGTGCCTTTTGGCCCAGGAACATTCGTCAGTGAAAGAATACAAGCATCCGATGTGCAAGCCACAAGCCTAGTAAGGAGCAGTGAGGATACTGGCAGTAATGAGGACACTGAGGTTGAAAGTGATGTATCAGCTACACTGGTTTCCTATACCTGACATTTACCACTTAGGACATCAATGATGTAATCCAGTGACATGCATCGAGGTGTAGGCTTGCCAAAAGGAACCAGGGAACGTGGGATCTGCTGAGATCACATCTCTGACATCAGCTGACTTCTAAACACTAACCTCTGTCACAGCAATTCAAATTACACAGCAAATGAGGATTCCAAGACACTGTGATCGTGGCTGTAATTGCATCTGAGAGGATACGTGGGTGAGGAGGATTCATCTACCAACGACTAAAGCTCTGCTGGTAATTCATGATCTGTGTATCAGATTTATAGCACTGGCACACTGGGGCTTTGTGTGAAAGGGGGCTTGTAGGCTAAAGCAATGTTGTGAAGGTGTGAAACAACATGAAGTCTGATCATTGAGGCTGTGATGAGCAGTAAGATAATGTTGTCCCAAATCTGGGTTCTTTACCCGGTGTGCAAGACAGTAACACACAGAGCAGAGGTATTTCCAAGTTTATTCCATTAATGTGCAGAAGTGGGGTGCTCGTCCCAAAACAGGAGCACACCTTAGTCTCAAAAATCTCCACTTTTATACACTGATTATTACATAACCAAATAATTAATACATATTCATTATTATTCTCTTTAATGATTGGTCAAGATTTTTTAGTGTGCAGACTCTGTCTTCTTCCATTGTTCTCTTATGAGTAAGTGGTATCATTTGGGTAGGTGGTCAATGAGTCAGTGGTCACAAGCTCCCCTTGCTGAAATTGCCTTACTTCTCCTCTGATCTTGGCAGTTCCAAGTGGTTTTCTCAATTTGCTGACCAGGCCTACAGTTCGTCACTCTTTTGACAGGCATACCCTGCTTATCAACAACGCTATATTGTCTGGTGGTTAGTTCTTTAGTTGAATCATAGATAGGTCATGTCTAGTTACTATTTCTCTATTTTAATATTCGGTAAATGATTAAATAAGTTTGGGGCAGTATAGAGGATGTGAGCAGCAGCGGGTTTCCTTGGTTGCTTCAATTATATTTTATATTTCATTTTCCTAGTTTATGTCAATTTTACTACAACAATAACAGAACAATGAGCAGCACATTCATTGTCTAAATCACTAATAAAGATTTCCACCAGGTACTTGTGCCACTGGAGGGGGGAGGACACAAAGCAAACAATAGCCAAGTGGGACATTCAGGGTAAGAAGTGAATACAGTGCTGCTAATCGGTGGAGCTTGCACGTATGCTCAGCGCAGGGGTAAACAGTTAGCTGACTAGAGAGTGAATAATAGATGAGTAACAGAAAATGATGCACAGAATCAACAGATTAGAGTGTGAACAGCAGGGAGCAGTAGCACAAACTCTTTGTCATAGTTTGTAGTTTTGCTGCATTTTTCCTGTCTGCTGTCGGACCACCTGCACACGGCACATTATTTACTTGGTGGCCCTATGTAAAGTAACATGTGTCTGCACGACAAATCCTCTAAAGATGTGCAGTTGGGTCAGACAGAGAGTCTGGTCCCTTTGAAGAGATGGGGTAAGAAACACCCTCTGGAGCAAGCAGTAGAAGAGCAAAGGAGTGAGAAAAGTTGGTCTGGTACTTGGTAGTGATGAAAAGACAAGAGAGATTTCTGAAACCTGCAGAGGGCATTAGGATGTTTTGCGGGGGAATGTCTCTATAATTAAAGGATACTGAGAAATCTGGCTAATTTGGCATGCAGGCACAGCTGGCTGCATCTGGTTTGGCACACAGATGTGTGTTGTGCTCAGGGGCACACGGTCGGAGGAGCATGTGCTTAGCTCTTCGCAGGGGTTCAGAAACTCAGCACAAAGAGCTCTTAAGATATACCGCTGGGGGAGAGAAGCTGAGGCTGCCAGCACAAAGCAGCTGTGAAGTTTAAACCTTGCTTAAAAACCTCTGCAGTCACCTGAAAAACCTCACTCAAAGGCTTTCAAGGGAAAGACAGTTTCAAGTTGTCTTTAAAGCTCCTGAAGTACTTAAGGCTATAGCTGTATTGGTAGGTAATGCTGTGCAGAGGGAGCAGACCTGTAGCATGACAAAGGTGGAGCTGATATCCACACTGTGCATTCGGGGGGTTTACTTTAGCTGAGTAAACCCACTGTGGTCTGTCAGCCTGAGCTGCATGGCGTGGGGTGCATGAAGGGCACCCCTGGAGAGCACCCTCAGGGTGGGCATCAGCCAAAGCGAAGGCTCATTCCCTGATGGCTTTTCCATCAGGTTGGGTCCAACCGCAGGTTAAAAAATGGATTCCTGATGCAAACTAAAAAGCTGATGTGGGCATACGCTGGAAGCGTGCTTCTGGGCCTGCCCAAATTACTCGCACCCAGCAAGTGGATCTGCACCCAGCGCCCCAGAGACCACCAGGACACTGGCCCATCTCTCACCTCACCTGCAGGATGCACCCCAAAGCTCTCTCCTCATCCATTGGAAATGGGTGGAAAAATGGCTGTGAGAAAAGGGAATGAGGAGACAGCTGCCCCGTGCCTTTCCCCCTCCCTCCTCTTCCTCTAGAGAGCACGGAGATGGGTAGGAGGGAGGGCAGCCCCTGCACCCTCCTGCTCCAGAGGGAAGCTGGACCCCCGTTTACTGCCTGCTTGGCAGACGCTCAGACCATCAAAAGCTGGAGGATACCCTGAGGTGAAGCTCTATTGATGTGTATTACTTCGAACCAATGAATATTTCATTACTGGAGAGAGAGAGAATATGAATCAATAATTCAGGAGTAACGAAAGGGGAAGGGCTGGGTTTGAACCACTGCTGGAAGATGTGTTTCACTTTTTGCAACCCTGTGGTTTCTTCAAAGACCACCTTACTTATATACACCTACAATCTTTTCTGTAAAGTCTTAAAGCCACTATACTCATCAGAGGGACAATCATCCCTTGCCCCATTACCCGAATCAATGAGCAACATTTAACACAAGGTTTCAAACCATAAACTTTCCTTTGGAGGTCATCTCTGATCCAGCCTGCTTCTGGAGGCAGGGGAAGAGAGAAAAAACAGAGAAACACCAGGAGAGGAAAGAACAAACCAGAATTAACTGAACAATAAAGTCATGAAGAGGGAGGCAATGTGGTTATGTGCAACAGCAATGATATTTCTGTTCTAATTTCATTTTGAACTAAGCCTTGAAGAAAGAGAGGGAATAAAGGATTACTGATACAGAAAAAATAATCCTAGTTTTCCAACGAAGCAAAACAGGTTGCTTCTTCTAAAGCATTAAGCTGATATCTCAATTTCCAGCTAAAAGTATCTGGAATTTTTGGAATTTCAAAAATTCAAAAATTTGGAATTTTCACTCACTTTGCCAAATTTATACCTGTTTGCTTGGAAAGTCTTGTTCAAACTGTGCACCGCTCAAAAAAAAACGTTTTAAAATTGTTGAAATATCTTGTTTCCAAAAGCATACATTTCAAACCAAAATCTTCTGATATGGGGGTTAGAATGCCTTTATCACAGTAAATTTTAGAGATGTTTTTGGGTGTGTAAAATGGTAGCATCAAAATGAAACATTTTACCTCACCACTCCAAACTGTTTTTAAATACGGATGGAAGCTATTTCTTTGTATTACTTGGTTTTGTCCTGATAAATTGTACAAAATGTTTTCCAAACCTGCTCTCTCCCTTTGTGGTAAACTGTGCAAGAAGAGCATCATGCTGTGTTACTTGAAGCAGCAAAACACTGGATTGACGCACATTTTCTTCCATGGACAGCACTTAAAACATTTATCCTGTCCTACAGGGAGAGAAATTTTTCATTATCATTTTAAAGACAAAACTTAATATTGCCCATACGTACAACAGCAGTACCAGCTTTTGCAATTCCTTTGTAAAACTTGCATGGCTGTGAGTGCTCATTTGTTCAATAAGAAGCAGAACAAAGCCTGGAATATCTCCTCAGATTTTTTCAAAAAAAAAAAAAAAGGTGGCCTGAGGTGTATTTATTTTGGTGAATGCAGACTAAAGGAGAAGTACAGGCATAAGTAGGCTAACTTTAAGCTGACAGGGCAGGGTTAGTCATTAAATAATTAAGTTTGTGAATAAAAGCCTGACAAAATTTCCACCAACTTCAGCAGCATTTGGATTTCACCACAGGTGCTTTCACGGGCGACATATTTCTTTCTACAGTGAAATGAAAAGACACAAGGACATTAAACAGTTCAATATTTGGCACAGCTGGGATCAAGCCGATGCACTTAGACACCAACCTACAGCTTCTCCAACGTTATATTTTATCTGCACCTTACAGAAAACCTCGGGGCCCTCAGCAGCTGGCGGCGAGCCCAGCACGCTGCAGGATCGGGCCCATCCAGCAGCCCCCTCCACATCTCTCGTGGAGAGGCCTGAAACATTTCGGTGTGCGTGAGAGTAACACCCACAGTTGATTTCTCATGCACCTCCGCTCACAAAAGGCAAACTGTTATTTGAAGAGGAACTGGGGTAATTTTAGGCATCTTTGGTATAGATGCAAGTATAGACCAGGACCTGCAGGTCTATCCCGCCCAGGGCAGACGTGGCCATCCCAGCTGGTCATCTCCTGTCCCTTTATTAGCGACAGAGAGAAAAAGGCACTTTACGGGTGCAGCTCATCTGACCGGTTTGCAATGCCAGCCAGGCTGGACGGCAGCCCAGAGGGCAGTGGCAAGTCGTGCTCACGAGAAACCAGACACGGGCTCTGACACTTAGAGGAATCCCACCTTATCTGTCTGAACGGATTGGCTTTAAAAGAAAAGAAAATACATCCACAAAAAGTGTTTTCTGAAGCCCTCCCAGCTCTTCTACCATCCTCGGTGGACCGGTCACAACATGGTTGCCCTCAGGACTGGGGAGCTGGTATGTCCTGAGGCTCATACCTGCATCTGTGCCTCACCTGCAGTCACAGGGTTTACTTCTTTTAATGCTCTTCAGTTAATTTTCTTTGCAGATTCATTCACGGGAGTCATAAACATAATGACGGACATCATTTGGCGCTACACCGGAGATTTCATGGCTCCTGATATCGTCTGCAGAGTCGTTCGCTACTTCCAGGTACAGGAATCTCATGCTCCCTTGTATGCCCAAGCTCGCGTGGCTTTGTGTCCCGACAACAATAAACCCTAACAAAAATGCTGTAAAGACATTTTTGTAGCATCAAAAGTGCTAAATGCTAAAAGTGCTTATTTAAAATTGAAACACTTTTAGTTAAATATTTCATTAGATATTTAAAATGTTGTGGACAAGATAAAGGAAAGAGATCTGGGTGAAAACAAAAGGTTTTTTTTCTTTAGTCTTTTTTTTTCAGTAAAAGTTTTCAAATATTCTTAGTTCGGTGTTCTCACTGACATTATTTTCTGCAATAAATGTGTCTCAACTGCTGCTTCGTATACCTTCTGCCCCAGGTTGTCCTTCTATATGCCTCGACTTACGTCCTCGTGTCGCTAAGCATAGACCGGTATCATGCCATAGTTTACCCAATGAAGTTCTTGCAAGGAGGTAGGAGAACTTCTGTACCTTGCTATTGCTATGGATATTATTGAAGAGTGTTTTATTTTCAAAGTTCTCAACCTTGTTGCCATGAATTATTCATTCGTGCTGTAGCAACATTTGGACTCCGTTACAGTTTTCCAAATGGCAAAGGAGCTGTGGTTTTGAGATTTATTATCTGCACTTAGCCCTCAGCAGTTTTTTTTTAAGCATTGTGTTAGCAAAGAATGAAATGACATTTTAAAAAGTATAGAGGATTTCATTATCTTGCAGCATTTTGAGGAGGTTATTATGGGCAAAAGCTATCCCTTGTACAACTGTACTGACTCTAGGAGCCACAACAGCTATATTGTCTATTTATTCACACTAAAAAATAACTTGGATAAAGAGTGGAGTACTGAGAATTCATATAATAGTTCAATAAAAGAACTTCAAAAGCTATAACTTATAAGTTTGGATACCTATTGTTTCTTGTAATTTCTTCTATTTGTTATTTTTACACACTCAAATATATCCTGGCTGCTTAGCAGTACAATTTAAAGAACATCATTTGTTTCCTGCAGAGCTTAAAGTGGGATGTTAAGTGTGTTACACTGAGTGAATAAACAGAAATAGCAGGTGGGGAGGAAGGGGAACAGTTACAAGAACCATGAGGTCTGGAAAACGCAGTTTCATCAGATGCAAATATCATTCTTGTTTTGGCGTAATGATGGCTTTTGACAGCCTGGTCTATTCAGGGGATCAGATTAATGGTTTTAGACGTCTAACGGCCTTAGAAACCTATGAATCAATCACAGTCCAGGCAGTGGTGCCGCTTTGGCAGATGTTAAGGTCTGAAAACTTCAAATACTTTGTGAAAATTAGCTTCATACTCCCCAGCGTGCAGACCAACTTTATCAGACTGAGGGGATTGATATCAAGGTTTTCTCAGCAGGTTTTGGGAGGCGCAGCGCACTCTGCAGCTCCTGCTGACATTGAGCCGGGCTCGGGAGGGCTCATAAACCACCTGAAGCACTGACTGTCGGCTGAGTGGGCCGAGCTGTGAGACAGGCTCGCTGGCATTTCATCTTCATACATGGTACAGGAAAAGCAGCACTTGCTAAATTACCGCCCGGGCTTAGTAAAGAATTTGGTGGTTAATCTTTGCAAACCCCTTTGAAGTTGAAAAACACCTGACCAAACCACCTCGGATCTTTATAAAAGCCTTTTTTTATCTCAGTCCCATTTTCTATACTTATACCATAAAGTTTTTTCTTTTCTTTCTAAGAGTGGAGAAGAGCAGACATTGCACCCAGCCGAGGGGCAGCAGAGCCATCAGCTGGGTGCAGCTCTGGGGGGGGAAACAAGCCACAAGCAGAAATAACGCTGCAAAGTCCACCTGCCTCTGACAAGGGCTGGCTACACACTGATGGACAAGCAAAGACCATGTTTAAATGGAAAAAAGAGGCAGCTGTAAATTCAAAAGAATGATCTAGAGAGGTATATTTACCGTAGCAAATTCCTGGAATGTACATAAATATTCACCTTTTGCAACCATCTAATCCTAGTCGAGGTGTCGTCTGTGTGGCTTTTGAAATGCCCTCTTAGCCATTCTGCAGGCGGAGAACAAAGAGATTTATTAAACTTTGTCATTGGTAATGACACAGAGAAACTGTAGAAACAGCACTGAGCCAACTTTTGGCAAGTCTCTTTCCAAAATGAAATGCTCATCCCCCAAAATCGTTCAATCAGGAAACAAAAGAGCTGTTTCTCCTTACCAATTTTAAAAATGATATCTCCATGTAGCCTTGAAATATCATTTTTGGAAAAAAATCAAACATTTTGCTTTGAAAATGTCAAATAATTTATTCTTAAAAAAAATGTGGCTTAGTTAAAAAACATTTGCATAGCTTCTAAGCAAACAGACTTCAACGGTTAAATATTTTATACTTACTTTGTGAATATATAGACGACCACACAAAGTGCAGGATGTGGAAGAATTATATATTCTAATCCTAATGCTTTTACGGTGTGAGGCACCTAATTCAATAACCGAAGGGGTCACGAAAAAAAAACAAAACACAAAAGAAATACCAAGAAGAAGAGAAACGGAGAAGTTATAGCAGAAGACATTGTATATTCAAAAGATATATGCAAGCAGTATACAAACTAAACAGCAGGTGACAACAGTAAAAGACAGTAAAGTAAAAGATAAAACCCAAGTAGGTGTAAACTCTCTGTTGCATGGCTTTGGGCTGCAAATGATGCCAAGGTCCAGCAGATCAATGAGATTCTGGAACAGCTCTCTCTCTCTGGATTTAAAACCTAATTTTAAAATGGCACTCACTTTACAGAAGGATTGTGTAGCACTGCTGTTCATGGTAAAAAGGACCAAAACTCCTCCCGAGAGGTGCCTCCCCACCACAGGTTGCTGGGAGCCGGCAGGTGTGCACAAAACCGTGGCCACAGCACACGGATGGCGGAAGAGGAACAAAGGGGACAGCTCTCCTTTAGGAGAGCCAGTGCCAGAGCTCAGGACTGAAATTCCCGCTCCAGCCCTGCGTGTTTAGTCTTGACCACCCCAGTATGAAAAACTCTCTGTTTGAAGAGAAATACTGTTTTTAAAGGAAAATACTGAGACTGGCTGAATAGAATATCACATCTCAAAAGCTGTTATTTACTTGATTCCAATTATAATAGATATAGTTCTAGTTATATGATTTGCTGGCAGTAGAACATTTACAAAAAAAAACATAAAAAAGCTCCAGTTGTGAGGCAGCCAATTAACATTAGTCTGATAAAACAAAAATGTGCTTACCTAGATGCTATCAGTGCCCTGTAAAGCCCTTTAGACTAGCAAGGCCATATTTTACCAAACACAAGAGACAGTTAAAAACAAGATAAAACGAACATTTCAGGTAATGTTTTATAAAACACAAAGACAAACACTCCTGCCCAACCCAAATTGCCCACTTCTCTTCAAATTAAGGGCATCGCTACACAGTGCAAAAAATGAAGTATGTTATCCAAATGTGATCTTTTCCCTTAGAAATAGACACGTAGGCCCCACTGAGGCTTGTATGCATGTAGTTTAAGTAGCCAGCTCACAATCGAAAAGCCCTTTCTGTCAGGAAATATTTCGTGACACTTACTTCTAATATTCCTTTTGCTAAGTTTATTCTGTTATGCTTTAGGACACTTTACGGTTCTCTTCTGCCTGTGCAATATTTATAGACTTAATCTAACCCTCTCACTTACGTCAATGTCATCAGAGTTCCCTTAAGCCCTAGATTAGCAAGACTGTATTTTGCTGAACGTGGGCAGCATTTAAAAATGAGCAGGATAAGTGAATATTTGCAACTGATGTTTTATAAAGCATAAAATTACTTTTTGAATGTTTCTCTCATACACTTTTGTATTGCTCTTTGAGCTTCAAGCAGGAAAGACGTTCTTCTTGATATGCATAATTTAAAGTGATTTTCCATTTCACACACAACCTCGGGTATTTTGTAGGACAATAAAGTATTTCAACACCAAAGCTTCCCAGATCAAAAAATCTGTCCCCATCTGTTCCTCTCACAATCTGACTCAGGAGGAATAATTGCTGTTGAGAATCACTGGTACTCCACAGATCAGCCTTTTTTCCTCACACTTCTCAGCTAGAGCTACATGGATTTTAGCCAGAAGATGCAGATTTATGGGGGGAAAAAAAACCAACAACAAAAAAAAAAAACACCGGAAAAAAACCCACCTTGGGGCTGTTTACTCCAACCCACTGATTTTTACAAAATTCAGTGGGTACCATCAGATATCATTCGGTTTCCCACCAATTTTCCCCACTTGGCAGTGGAAGAGACCAGAAATCAAGGGGAAGCAGTAGCCCAAACCTGCCAAGTGTTTGGGGATTCTTCAGTTCCTGATCTTTACCATGAGATCCAGCAGGAACTTCTAGTCAGTGTCGGTTGTGGTGGATAAGAGAGGGGGTAACACTTGAGCACCAGCCCACCATCATCTGCCCTGTCTCATGGTTAGCTGTCCACCCTTAGCACGGCTTGGGCATGTTCTCAGCAGCAGCAGCTGGGTTTGGTCCCCATCGTGCCACGGGGAAATGCAGGAGATGCCTGGGCTCTCCAGGACACCACGTTTTTTTGGGGGCAGTAGAATTGCAGTTGGAGTTAAAGGCAGCCAGCTTTTGTTGTACAGTTTTGTCCCAATCCTGAACAGAGGTGCCTTCTTTTTCCTGATATGAAGTGTCCTGCGAGCTTTCTCACTACAAGGTGCATCAAAACGCTTAATTACCATTCCAAGGAAGATATTTTCCCCCTCCAGTATATCCAGTGTGCTCCAGCCTAGTGCGTGCTTTAAGTAACCCTTCCTGGTCTCAGCCTTCCTCTGTTATCTGCAGCACAAGGGCGGCTTCTTCCTTTCTGTCTCTGTGTCCTCGTACTGACCGCCGCTTTGCTGTGCCAGGGTAAGAGCGCATAGTAAAGGCAGGCCTGCGGTCCTTTGCATTTGTTCATTATGTTGCTTTGGTGGCACCGAGGAACCTTTCACATCTCATGTTTCTGACTTGTTGACCCTGACCAGTGCCTTTGTCATTGTGTTTCAGATTCAATGGACCCTTAACATCTTTAAATAAAACGTTTAATACACAAGCCCATAACAACGTGACTTTTTATCATGAGAAACAGATGAAACCCCCATGTTCCTCTGCAGTCTTTTCAGCATCAGCCAACTGCAGACCAAAATTCCCTTTCTTCACCCAGTTTCCTCCCCCTCCCTGCCTTTCTATCAGTACTGCTACATGGGGCCGGTCATACCAGCACCCTCATTAACACCGTCTGTTTGACTCTGTTGCACAGAAAGACAGGCGAAAGTTCTTATTGGAGTGGCCTGGAGCCTCTCTTTCCTGTTTTCCATACCGACTCTGATTATTTTTGGGAAACGGCAGCTCTCCAACGGGGAAGTGCAGTGCTGGGCTCTCTGGCCTGATGACTCCTACTGGATACCCTACATGACGGTGGTGGCTTTCCTGGTGTACTTCATTCCTCTGATCATTATCAGGTAAGCCTGAACCGCAGTCAGCAAGCGTGCGGTGAAAGCTGTCAAGTATGCAATCAGCTTAATGCTTTAATTTCTACTCATTCATTACAATTTCATTTCCACACCTGCCTTATAGCTGCTTCAGTTTTTATCACATAATGCACGGGTCACTGTACATGCCCTGGGTGTTCTCCATGCCGTATTAATAGCCAGAAACATTTTCTCTGAAAAAAGGACTGAATCTCTAAGTGCGTCCACTTATCTCCGCAGATTCAGGCTTGAAACATATCGGTATAAATCCAGTAAGAATGTCTAGCTATTATGACAAAACATAGTTTTAATAAAAGAATAGATGACACTTCACGTTAATTAAACTAAAATTAACTTAAAGTGCTCTCAAGCTTCATAGTACTAGAAGAGTGTTTCTTCGCCAGGATCGGAAAGAAACCTTCAAGTGTTTGAAGCTGTCAACCACTCCTAAAATATGAACAAATAAAAATCTTCCTGTTTTGTAATAGGAAACCTGAGCTGCAAATATTTGAGACTGATTTTTCCAAAATCACAAAGACGATCTGCAGCAGAATCTACTTATAAACTGACGTCAATCCATATCCCAGCCTGTGCTTGGTGATCAGCAAATTTTATTGCCTCCCTCTGGGGTGCTGCCATTAGCCACTGTTAAACAAAAATTACCTAGCCATGAGGAGTTAATAACGCAAAGAAGCAGTCAAAAACTGCCATGGAAGAGGAGTCAGGCTTCTTTAACCGCCTTGAAAGGCTGTCGGTGACAGTAACTTGTTCTTCAAGCCAAGACATAATTCCTTTCCTTTCTTTCCCCTTTATTCGCTTTCTGTAGCACGGTTACAATAGGATTTCTTGGTGTCCATATCTTCTTCTCAGTGGCAAAGACAACTGGCTGGGACTCCTTTTGTTCCCCATAATTTGGTGACATGCTGTTTGGGCTGTGAGAGATGACCTACGTTTGCATGTCCCTTGGACATCTCTCATGGTCCATCTGCTTTTCCAGCAGGTGATGAGCCATGAGTCACAGTTAGTTTCCTGCTCATTAGCACCCCAGGTGAGAGCAGAGAGCTGGGAGGGGGTGTGCTGATCTTTTCTAGGTGATGACAGGAGGGGCTACATAAGCTAAATAGTAAAGATCATGTCACAGTTTTAGTTCCATTCCAGTTGAGTTGTGCCATGAAGTTTCTTACTGTTTGATGACAGAGATTAGGTCCTGCAGCTTTTAGTGGAAACAAGTTTGTCTCTGATAGAACCAAAACCACAGGAGCACAGAAACGGTGGTGCCTGAGCTCATCTAGCTGACTTTTTGAGACAAATTCAACATTGACTGGTGTTGGTCCTTAGAGAGAAGGGACAAGTTTTATACTTTGCTCGAAACACGTCAGCTTGCCAGTCCTTCCATTTTTGAGCCAGATTGCACAGGTAGACAAGCAAAATCATGAGAAGTTCTTGAAGAAAGGACATGATAGCAATAGAGAAAAACTGCTCCCAGATTATCCAATTGCTCTTCCTTCCTAGACAGCATCATTTCTCTTTGTATGTTTGCCTGTATCTTAGAACCAGCCTAGCTTTAAATAAACCAAAAAATATTCTTGGGAATATGTAAATAAAAATGCTGATCTGCAGTTCAGCACTTGCAGCAAAAAGAATAAACACACACAGAAGTCACAAAAAGTAATTTAACTATGCAAAAGAAAAGGCACTAGAAGACTTTGAGGCTGGCTGTTACTCTGAGAGGAGTTTTGTTACGAAGTTTCTCAAGTAGTTAGCACTCAGGACATTAGAGCCAGCACCTTAAATGTTTTAGCAAAAAGGCCCATAACCTGTCCAGTTATCAGTCGTTCCACGGGTGTGTGAAGCATCTCTCTCACACTCAAACTTACAGCTTCACACGCTTTCTATAACAGTTCAGCCACTCCTTTTTACATGGCTTAGATACTTGTTTGGCAAGAAAAGGCAAGCTACATAGCAACAAATTTTTCAGAGCTGCTGACATTATGCTCCCCTCCTCCCTGCCAAAGGGCGATATTCAAACCAGATCAGCTCTGTGACTTGCTTCACGGCAAATCCCCAGAAGCAAGAAGGCGATGAAGACACGAGGGGAAAGGGAAAGGCAGTGAAACTGGCATTTCATGAGATTGCCCTGACAGCTGAGACATGAGTAAAGCATCCTAAAATTTTTGTGGCTTTAACCTTAAGCGACTTTCACACGAGAAGTTTATGGCAGGACAGGAACTTAAAACACTGGCCTTGGAGCCACGGGGCAGAGCGGTGCCTGAACACGTTCCTGGTTTCAGTGTACACTAACACAAATGCTCCCATGTCCTTGCCAGCAGAAGTCAAATTTTTGACAGGTCCCAAGTGGTGTCAGGCAGTGGGAAGAAGGAAGGGGGTGGCACAGGGAAGGATTTTTTTTTGTGGCCATTTATTTCTAGTTGTCAGTGATATTATTTTCTTCAGAACAGAGAGGATTGTCTAAAACCACATAAAGAGAGGATTACGATCAGGGCAAGGTCAGCAGAGACATTATGAACAAATACCGTGCAGTTTGGAGGGAACCGGCCATTTTTTACAGCATTTTTTCAAGTTTCAAGCATACAACTGAAGGTTGCAACTTCCCAGCTGATGCATCTGTAAAACATCTGTCAGTGTAGCTTCAAGGCATGACACCTATTTCTTTAAAACTTCTTGGCAGTCCAGGAGTTTAAAGCTCATCTACCTGATGCGGCTGTAGCATATAAATACTCTAGTAAGCAGTTTGCAGCTAAAGAACAACAGTAATGGCTGTTAACATCTGCAAAGACTCAATTTCTCTGCAAAAGTTTTGTTCCACAAAATAGTTTCAGAGGCACAGTAGGTTTGATGACAAACAAGACACTTTCATAAGGGTGAGTGAGGGAGATCATGTACATTGTAGTTGTGTGTCACTCTGTCAGAGGATTAATTATAAATATGAAAGGTGTTATTTAGTAAATGAAGGGAGGCATTTTGTGATTCTTTTTTTTAATTTAATGGCCTTTAGCTGTAGACATTATTAAAAAAAAAAGCCACAACATAACAATGGAGAGATGATCCATAAACATCCGACTGAAAAGTCAAGGATCAGTATCTAAGAAGACTGGAATACAAATAAACCAGAAGCTGAGGCACACGCCACACTTCCTACGGAAGTGAGGCAGGGTGCACACAGAGAAAGAATAACCTTTTCTGCAATAATTCAGCTACTTTATTTTTTCTGCTGAAGCACTCTGATTTAGCTGCATGACAGGTGCCTGATGCAATGTGGGACACTGGCTGGCAGAGTTAATTCTTAATTAGTTCTGCTGCCTGAATCTGCTGAAAACCTAACCTCTAGAGCAAAGCAGTTCACTGATGACAGCACTTTTTCTGGTGCAGTTCATCCGAAGTGCATACAAAGGATAAAATTTTACTTTTCAGGTGCAGGACTTAATTCCACACTAGATACGCCGCTTTGGCTGAGCGGTTTTCACTTGCTACAGTCCAGGTACCCTCATCTTTTAAGCTTCTCTCATCCATCCCTCAGCTCTCTTGGCAGAGCTGATTTCACATGTTCCTGACACAGCCTTCAACTAACTCACGGGAGTTGTGTTATTCATAAAACCGCAGCCCGTGGAATGAATTATTTAGCTGATAACCTTATGCTCAGTCTGGAAAACCCTTCCACTGATGAGCTAACCTCTCAGATGTGGTGTGAGCAAACCTATAGCTTCCAAGCCAAAACACAAACCAAAACAAAACAACAATCTGTCCCTTTTTTCTTTTTCAATATATCATAGAATTATTTAGGTTGGAAAAGAAATATAAGATCATTGAGTCCAACCATTAACCTGGCACTGCCAAGTCCACCGTTAAACCGTGTCCCTAAGCACCATGTCTACCTGTCTTTGAAATACCTCCAGGGATGGTGACTCAACTGCTTCTGGGCAGCCTGGTCCAACGCTTGTCAACCCTTTGGGTGAAGAAATTTTTCCTAATAACCAGACTAAACTTTCCCTGGCATAACTTGAGGCTATTTCCTCTTGTCCTATCTCTCATTACTAACCCCCCACCTCGCTACAACCTCCTCTCAGGTAGTTGTAGAGAGCGATAAGGTCTCCCCTCAGCCTCCTTTTCTCCAGGCTAAACAACCCCAGTTCCCTCAGCCGATCCTCCTAAGACTTGTGCTCTAGACCCTTCACCAGCTTTCTTGCCCTTCTGTGGAGATATATATAAAAAGGCAATCTATGAACAAAACTGCAACAGCCCTGAAATATTTAAATACTTGGGAGGTCTGTTCCCACCACTTCTTCACAACTGGAGAATCAGCAATCAGTTATCAAACAGCTTGTGGTTTTGTGGTGAGTTTTTTATCTGAGTATAATAGAACCGAACAAGACCCGAATAATGAAAAGAGAATGAAAAGCTGTGATTAGATTTTTAACCCAAGTGTGTGGTTATCTTTAAGAACTGAGAAAAGGGGAGACTATTTGTTCTTTTCCCTCCTCCCCATTACCTCAGTATTGGTCAGGGAGAGCCACAGATCCTGCATCAGGTTCTTCTTTACAGCACTTAAAAATTTGGCCCGTTCTTCCCTTTTATTTAGACTAATCTATCACTTTTTCTGCAGTTGATATCGTCAACCTATCAAAATCCAGAAAATTCGTAAAAATTAATTAGGCAACTTGCATTAATTAGTTCTCTCCTATTCTGGGACAAGTGTCATCATCTATTTCTCCTACGCCAAGATATGCCAAGCACAGCTCAACCAGTAGCTGTGATAGCTGAATACCTCTGGGGCACTGCTGAACAGAGGTTAAATACGGGTTAAATCAAGATTACAGACTGCTTTCCTGCAAATATTTGCACCTGGGCCCCTAAGGTCTGGTAATGGTGGAGACAGGAGAGCTACTGGGATTCTATTCTGCGTCGCTACCCTGCCAAACCATTATTATATTCTGGCACTTGAATATCCAGAATTTCAGTCTTTTTAGCTGTTGTTCATGATTGCCAAATATACTTTTTATATTTTAACTTGATAAATGTAATACATAGGCATTTATCTAATATAATTCCAA
The DNA here is from genome assembly GCA_013398815.1 of Ibidorhyncha struthersii. Lineage (NCBI taxonomy): Eukaryota > Metazoa > Chordata > Aves > Charadriiformes > Charadriidae > Ibidorhyncha > Ibidorhyncha struthersii. The sequence goes on along the minus strand of VZSZ01012185.1, from coordinate 286,897 downwards.
ATTCAGGTTAAAAAAATTTGTGAAAGCTCCTCTTGAAGCACAGAGGAAAAAATATCCATCTGCTGTTTAAAATAAAAATTCCAAAGAGAACATTTGCTTTGGAGTAGCAGAAAAATAATTAGAAGAGAAAAAACAGAATCAGCTAAAAGGAAAAATATGGAACTAAACCCAGGACATTGCAATGAAATAAAAAAAAAAAAAAGATTAAATAAAAGGTATTTGTCTGAATCAAATCAAATCAAATGAATGAAAATACCATTAGTAAAAATACCAAAGGTCCTTTTTTTGAGCTTGAGTTAGTGAGCACAATCCTTTTTGCTTGCAATTTCAATTTCTAAATAAAAAAGCCTAGATCTTGCACATATGTTCAAATATCTGCCCGTCTATTCACTTACCCATTACACATGCCTACAATGGTCTGCTCAGATGAAGTTACATATGCCTTTTGTCTTTGCATAAATAGCGCTGTAAATTAGCTACCGTAAAACATAACACAGCTGCATCACTTTGCACAAATAAAGTGCAAGGAACAATAGGCAATGCTGGATTATAAATGCAAGCAATTAGCAGAGAGCTTAAGTGCATATTTTGCCATGGTAAAGGCTCATTTTACTAGTAAATACTGAGGCTGGAGGGGGGATGCTATCATAATGCAATCACTTATTTAAAATAAAAATAAAAATCTGTGTTTAAAGAGTGGACAGATCAATAACTCTTATGATTGTTAATATCAATACATAGCTTTACCAGGAGACATTTTATTTTCCAAAACAAAAGTGATCTATGAATTAAAAATAAAAATGTAGTGGGACCATTCATGGTAGCATTTGTATGACTCACCATAAATTGGTTATTTACATGGACAAAGAATGCTGTAATTACCAATGGGGTCGTATTAAACAACACCATTAACTAATAAGATGCTACAATGAACATGCTTCCTAGTCCTTCAGAATTTGGATCAAGCTAAATTGCTTTTGGAGATGCAATGAATTTAATTTGCTGAGACACATCCATAGCCTAAACCGTGTTCTTGTATTTTCCTGCCACCTTTCCAGATATGTATTTTGTCAGGGCTAGAAAAATTGTTGCATTTTCAGATCAACAGCATGTCCTTTCTGCGCCGTGGTCTTCAAATTCTGAGCAACTCCTTCTCAAAAAGGCTTGACTTATTTTTCCATCTGGGTTTGACTACTCCACCTGAGCTCTTTCTTCCCTTTCATTAATCTCTCACCTGCGAATAATGGGCCACAACAACTCGTATAGTATTTTAACATCACACTATGCATTGAAATGACTACAGCACCACTTTATATAGCGCCCAAGAGTCCCCAGTGAGGGCTGGAAGACCAGTGCACTATTTACAGGCACAAAGAAACCTGACAACATCTGGACCTAACAAACTGTACATCACATCTCCCGATGCTTTCAGTGAAGGCAAGAGCAAGCAGCATGCAGGCATGTTACACATGTTGGAAAATGAGGTTTGTGGCAATGTGCACGGTGTGCTTTTACATCTTGGCAGTGAAGGCTGAGCAGCTTGGTGTTGAGAGGATGGAAACAGAGATTACGATACCGTCAGAATGGTGCAGATCGTTGCCAAACACCCTCCTGTCCATCTGAATACCAGTCATCAGCTGTCCTCTGCTACTCTTTGCTCATCTGTCACTTCATTTTTTATCAAGTGGGAATTTATTCCCACTCTTTGAGATGTCACCAACTGTCACGTCCTCCTCCAGCCACCTTTTACAGAAAGAAGTAAGCTACAAATGCATTCTGAAAAAAAAACTGCTTTTCCCTTGTAAGAAAAATACAACTTTTGTTCCCTAAGCGCTCTCTTTTTATTGTTGTGGCTTTGAAACACACACACAGATGCTTTTTATGATCTTAAGCTTTGGGTGACACATTCCTGGAAACTCCAGTTTCTTAGCTCCATGCCAGCATAGCTGGGGAAAAAAATAGATTAGGCACTAATAAGATCTGGAGTCCCAGAGAGATCAAAGCATAAAGGCATAATTGTGGCTCGCAAAACAGTCACTGGGAAGCGTACCTAGCATGACAAGTGACTAGCCTTTCCTGACACCCACCCTGAGCAGATTTACACCACCTCTGGTCCTCTCCCGATAAGGAATGCTCCAGTGGGTTCAGCTATAGAGAAAAGAAGGATGAACAGAGACAAAACAACCAGTGTTGACATTGCTTTAGAAGCCACTGGATTAAACCAGCAATTAAACTTTCCCCTGGACTTCAGAAAATTAAGGATTCAAATGAAACAGCATGTAATCTCATATGTGAAACGCCAAGTGTATCCCAGGACCTGATGTCACATCCCACGACTGATCCATGAAGAAGACAGCCACTATAACTGCATCCAGTGACAGGGATGCTCCTAACAGACTCTGCTGCCAAGAGAGCAGGATTTCTGGGGTTGGAGGGAAGGAAAGTGAGGAGCCTGACTTCATAAATCAATACTTGTGGCTTCTGGCTAGAAGTAGGGATTCTGAGTATTTTGAGTACGAAATTAGTCTCCTTCGTCCTGATGCTCAGGCAATGCTGAGTGTGTCCTGCTGGACATATGCAGGTCTGCATCGGAGGGGATATTGTTTCAACTGCAAATAAAAAGGTCACGCTAGAGGCAGCAGGCTAGGTAGAATATAGAAACAGGATGTTTAGGAGCTTGCTGGAAATTTTCTTACAATTATCATTATAACACATTCTTACTCGTAGGAACAATCAAAGGAGAAACGATACATGAATTTTCCACCATTGTCAGTACAAAGTACAAAGGAACTCTCAAGTGCACCAACTGATAAATAAACAGGTTCTTGAAAAGCCAGGAGATAAAAGGAAAATGTTCAAGTCAGCTGGGAGCCATGTTGGACCTTTGAAGAGATTAAGGAGGGCAAGCCGGAGTCTGCAGCAGATGCATGCAAAACCCTCACTGGGCGAACACGCTACTGCTCTGCTGCACAGCCCAGTCTGCATGTTGAATTTCCAGCTCTCGCCTATGGAGCCTGGAAACCAGATGGCTCAAACTTCCACAGAAAGTAAACCTCCAAGGCACACAAATACTGCCTTTGCAAGCGTGTCTATGGATTGAGGGTGCTGTAGGAAAGGGTCATATATCAACCTGAAAGCTCTAACAAGTATAATGTGTCTTCTAATAATAAAAATAAGCCACGTGGTAGTAAGACACATTTTTGTCTCTATAAAACACCCTGAAATAATCTCCCTAGTTCCACCTTTTTCAGAGTCACCACTAAGGTTTATGGCAATTAATGGTCATGCTGCCCCAAGCCTTCTCTTATGATGCTTGGTTTTTACATCAGGAAAACATGGCAACCCAGGTGCATTAGCTCAAATATTTTTAAATTATTTTTGTCTTCCTTAGCATACTAAAAAGGAAAACACCAGTCAAAAGTATGCTGTTGCTTAGTGATTTTAGCTGCACATTACGCACGCTTGCAGGAGAAAAGGCAGACAGAGCAAGGCCTCGTATTTTTTTTATGTAAACTGCTGAAAAGGTAACATCCTCATCCAGGATGTGGGTTCAAACAACTCTTCAGCTTGAAGGAATTATTTTTACCTATTCTATATTAAATAAATAGAACTCCAGATGTGTTATTGCTCAGGGAGAAGTCATAACTATCCAAGGTCATTGTGGACTGGGGTACTTTTCATCTTTCTCATTAAAAGTATACGTATATTCCCCTCTAAGTATGCAAATTGTGGTGGATCTGGTTTTGAATGATCTAACTCTTCCCATCTACCTGATACTTCTGTCCTCCTCGGTTTCAGTCACAGGACCTTGAGACCTCAAAGTTAGCACCATGGTACTTAACTGCATTTCTCATGGATCTCGCCCCTGTTGACGTCCCCAGGGTACCATTTTATTTGTCAGCTTCATACTCACAAAGTAACACCAAACCAGAAGCGTACACACAGCCAAAACAGGTTGCTTCCCCCATTTCAGGGCTAGGGTTCTTCTTGCAGCTCCCAAGCCCACACCTGTGCAGCGATGAGGGGCCTCCTACCTGGGGCTGGTACCCAGGCAGATTTGGCCTTGGCTACCTCAAAATCCCCAACAAGCTCTTGCCTGCGAGAACTTGGCCAAATCATTGTATTCCTCTGCACCTCAGATTTGACATCTGCAAAGCCAGGACAATGATAACAACTTCCATGGTGAAAACTCTTCAGATCTGCTTCTGAAAAGTACTATGGGAGAGTTATATTTTATTTATTATTGGTTTTGTCATTATTATTATTATTTTTATTATTATTATTATGAAGTCCTATCATCTCTGTGAACCCATTACACATAGATAAATATATTCATAGAGTACAAATGACTGGGATGTCAGTTAAGTTTACTGTAGTTCATAATCTCAATGACTCTTTCCCTTCTGTAGTGTCATATACTCAATTGTGATTCGAACCATCTGGATGAAGAGCAAAGCTCAGGCTGTCATCATATCCAGCTGCCCTGGTGAGTCTCAGCACACGTGTCTCCAGCCTCATGATTCAAATTCATCCGGTTTCCCCAAATCCAGGAATGCCTGGACACACGGTGCCACACTGGGATCCATAACTGCTGTGGGAAAGGGGTTTCAGTAATTGCTCATTCATAACTCTTTTCTACATTTTTTACCTTCTTTCCTTTGACACTAAATTCCCTTCAGAGAACTAACAGAAAACATGCATGAGAAAAGAATTAAAAGGTAAAAAAATCTTATCGTAGAACTTAGAATCCCTATTCCTAGAACTTTTCCCATTTCCAGAATAAATTTTTCTAGCAGATACTTAGGTAAGCCTTTTGCTGTGCTTTCATATGACCTTGCAAGTCTGGATTTTGGTCAAGATCAAAATTCCTGGCTACGGAAAACCATAAAATGAGCTGAGCTTTCCACCCCAAGACCATAAACTTTTTTGGACTGTTCTGATTGATTTTGGCAAAGAATCTGAGCACAAATCATTTCAAGACCCTCACTTGTCATCTGCCTTTCCTATTAGTTATTAAGAAAAGTATGTTCATTTATGCAAATGTGCTTTACAACACAACTGTGAGAGCACACAAGCAGTTAATGCAGCCAAGCGGTGAGTGGAAACACATCAAACTATGGGGACCAAGTTGCTGCTGCTTGCCTGAAGCAGGATAATGGATCATGTGTGGTACAGGAGGAAGTGTCCTAATGTGATATTGCACATATTCAGATATCCTTGTGTCATAACCTGACATCTGTCAATTATAATCTAAGATTTACTTGTCCTTTGAAAAGCTTGAGCAGGACTGATCTCTAATGATCCTGCCTTCATGACACAATCAGTATTAAATAGTCTTGAAAAAAAAAGGTCATTCTTCTTGTCCGAGAGGTATACGCTGCCCTATAAGTCAACAAGTGATTGCCAGTAATATTAAGTATGGAATAATTTCGAGCTTCTAGATGGGACGTTTCACTGCTAACAAGTCCAGATTAATTTTATTTACACTTTTTCCCTTACAAATTACACAGCCTTGATACGCTGTTTTTATAAGAGGTGCAAAAAGTTGTGTACACAGAGTTATTTCCAATTACGTTAATCAAAATTCCATCCCCAAGTTTGGACTACAGGAGTTTAAATATGTTTTGATTAAAAAATGACCTTCTTGTGTATTCACTATGGTGAACCTAATTATTCTGACCTAGCAACATGAACAGCAAATTGACATTAATAATGAAATCAGGCATATTATTGCAATCATGCTGGTACTGTTATTCAAACACAGAACTTGATTCTCAGAGACATTAGTGCATCTTCGGAGGAAATGAGATCAACCAGCCTTGGTGTGAGACTGAACAGGATTTGCTTCTTGATTCAAGCCACACTTCATCTCTGAAAATCCAGTCGAACAGCATTTTGTATTTCATTACTGAGTCAACACGGAAAGTCAAAATGCGTGACTGATTATCCAAAGCACCAAAAAGAGTAAGAGGTTAAGAGAATGGAGTATGTAGCTTTTAAAATCCTTCTGACTGAAATGCAGTTAAAAGTGAACAGGTAGTCTGTTTTGCCAGGCTGTTTCTTCTGTTTTCTTAATTACAGTTGCCAGTTCCTTTCAGAAAATATCTCCTATAACACCACTCTGGTTGCATTTTTGTAGCTGTGATGGCACATGGTTTTTATTAGAGTGGTACATAGGCAGTGGTTCTCCTGACTAAGTGCCGAGGATCAGGAATACCCAACTGCCACAATGCTTCAGGAAGATCTCTTCTGCTTACATTGCCCCTTTTGATTTTGAGTGGCTCAGGGTTTGAGTGTCCAACTTGAGCAGGCTTGCAAGTGTCTGAATTTCAGGAACCACTGAGCCCCTGCCTGATGCCAGGGAAGGACAGGCAACATAATGGCTGTCCTGCCTACGGAGGTACGTGCAGACACATCCAGGCACCAGCCATCTTCTTTTACGAGCTGAACTGTTCTTTCCCCAGGTGGCAAAACCTCTGCTGGCTACACCAGTCGTGGGTTCATATCCAGGGCGAAAGTGAAAGCCATCAAGTACAGCATCGTAATTATCCTTGGTAAGTGAGAAGCCCCATAGCTGGCAGCTAGGGAAGGTGCAGGTGTTAGGAAGCTGGTCTTCCTCCGCTCCCTCCGCCACCAGCAGACAAAGTGCAGTGCTCAGGGAAGGACCTTTACTTAGACCCCCTGACTTGCCTTCTGACCTTGTCCTTCACCTCTCCTCTGGTTGATAGGATCCTATTTTAGGCATCTGACATAAGCCTCCGATAAAATTATATGCACGGCCCCTCATGCGCATAAAGTAAAGGAGGGACACTGTCTAAATGGAACAAAGGAAGGGCTCATCTGCTTCCCATCAAGGCTGCCGAAAGATCTGGCAACTGAGTTGTCTTTCAGGCTTAGAGACTATGTATGGCACGTTAGCTGCTGGGGTGGGGGGTGCCAGGGAGAGGAAGGAGAGGTGAGGGATGCAGAGCAACTGAATTTGATGTGAGAGGTGCGTTGCCTGCCGAGGCGGGAAGAACAAGCTCTCCTTTCCTGACCAGGCAGCAGATGACTCAGTGCAGGTGTCCTCCGTCTCCCAGGGAGATGACATTATCCTGATGGAATTAGGAGGCTGACATTTTATATCGATAAATAAAAGCAGCGTCACACAGGGCTGGTGATTAGCTGCTGGAGACAGGCAGGAAGGCGACCGAAGCTATTTACTCCCAAGGGCTGACAGCCATCCCCTACCACTGAAAAAGAGATCACTCCTCGTTCCAATGCTACGCAAAATTCAGACGGGATGGTATTGTGATAATAACTACTACTGAGGTGCTTATCTCACTATTTAGCAGTAGTGTCTGCAGACATGAGAGGGGCCAGTGCGATTCATGCTTTTCAGAAGCCCAAGAACAGCTTCTCTGTGTCTGAACTTTTCTGCGTGGCAATCAGAGAAAGCTTTTGTCACAAACAACTACATCAGATGTTAAGGGCTCACCTGGATGCTCAGTATTTCAAAGGACCTGGATAAACTTAGACACCCAGCATCTCTTGACATGCAAACAGATTTAGGCCCCATGGATTTCTTTAAAGCCACTTGAAGTTCTGTGTAGTCAGTGTTATGATCTATGCACTCCCAATGCATATTGCTATTTTGCCAGTATCTGTGCGTTGACACCGCCAGTTTGGTTACTGTTGAAAACAGGAGGGGAGTTCACCTCTTCCGTGCACATTCAGTGAGTACTCAGCTGACCGCCAATGAAGAAATACTCATTAATGTGACAAGAAAGCAAACACGAGGTCACTGTTGTCTCATCTGGCTCAGGGGGAGATCATGTGTCCGATTTCACAGATAGCTGTACATTTGCAACCCAGGTACTTATACCTTAGTTGAGTAAACTGCCTTTGTGAAAGGAGATGACACAGAAATTTGTGAGGGACAGATTCATTCCCTGTGCCTGCAAATAAAAGTAGATCTGTAGCCTTTTTATTTCTACTACCTCTGAACAAAAGCAGGGGCTATGAACAACGCAGTCCTCTCTTCCCTTCTCCAAATTCACCTCTCAAATTGCAGTACAGGAATTAAAGAGTCTTCCTGCACGCTCCACGTATACGGTACCTCCAGCCAGCAGGCAAAATGACACGTTGGTCTGCCATAATGTGGTGTGAAAGCGAGTCATTTCTTGCTCCTGGGTGTCTAAGAGCCCTTTTTTCATAGATGGCTGTGACGGGCAGCGCTGTCACGAAGCGGCACTTTGGTGCTGTGTACATTTAGATTGGCTGCTCACTCAGGGGACCATTAAAAGAGCGCCTCACTATAACTGATGGTGCTTTAACCGGCTACCTATTTACCCTTTATGTGTTGTGTAGTGTTCGAAAGTGCCTCGATATGTCTAAAGGGAGTACTTTGGACACTTAGAAGAGCACACATAATATATTTTATGGGCATTAAAATAAAAATAAAGACAAATAAAAGCAAAATCTAATAACTATTCTCTTAAATAAGACCCTGAATAGGGAGAGATTTTTTTTGCATGAACAAATATTTATGTGTTATGACAGCCTCGCTCTGCTCTTTGTGTGTGTGATTACCTCCCCAAATAGCGAAACTATCTAACGTCAAGCGCTTCCTCTCTCTTCCAGCATTTGTTCTCTGTTGGAGCCCTTACTTTCTTTTTGATATCCTGGACAACTTCAACATACTCCCTGAGACCAAAGAGCGCTTCTACGCATCTGTGATCATTCAGAACCTGCCAGCCTTGAACAGTGCCATCAACCCCCTCATCTACTGCCTCTTCAGCAACCGCCTCTGCCCCCCTTTTGAGTATTGATCCTTTACTGTCACTCTGACTACCCTCTAAAAAGGGAGGGAACACATAAACACAGTCCATAAAATGACTACCTATTTTCTTCTGACCATTCCTTATTTTCTTTAGGGAAAGAAGAACTCGAAGGCTGGGGGGGACTTTACGTGACAGGAGTGATGGAGGGCAGGAGATGCAGGTCCTCTCCAAACCAGAATACATCTAACGCAAATGATGCTCCACAAAGCTACGCCGGGACGTGTACCAAGGAGAGCAGAGGTCCCCCACAAGCCCCGTGCACCATGAGCGGACGGACACAAACTGCAAAAAGGCCACACCTCACTGCTGTTGAGCAGCACACATATTCTGGATCGGCACTGCAGCTTCAGCAATTGCACACTGCTGGTGCCAAACTCAGTACAAGGGGTTTGCATGCCACTGTTACGAGGGCTCATCTTGGTTTTCAAGCAAGTTGTAATACGTATGTACTCCAAACAGCAAAAACCAATGTAAATGGTGTCTAGTCAGAGTCTTCTCCATTTTTCTGGAGTCACTAAAAGTCATCTGCTGTACCATCTGGCTCATATAACTGCTAAAGAGTATTTACAGGTAATTACAGAGCAGGGACCCTACTTAAAATGAAAACACAGGCACTTTTCCAACAACAACACACCACTGTCACTCTATATAATTACAACTGGGTTTCAAGCACAACCACTTAAGAAGTCGTAGCCAGAGAAGAGGGGGCTGAAGGGCTGGGTTACTGCCTCCCACCTCTCCTGGCCCACTTCACAGCTCACACCAGTCCTCCCAGACGCACCATCCCTGCAGCTCATCCTCTCCTTCCCATGAGTTATTTCCTACCCTCGGTGTGTTGGTGGTGCCCCAGAGTCCCTGCAGGGGTCACACATGACACATCCGGACAGTCATTTATTTCTGGGCTACTGTTTTAATGAAGCATTTGCCAGCCCCTCCCAAACCCCGTCATGCATCACATGCGCAGATCCTCACATGCTTCTGTGACAAAGGCCCTGAGCAGTCTTTTGGGGACCCTACGGGGAGCTGTCATACGGTGCACTTCATCCACATGGATCAATCTCGCCGCCCACACAGCAGCGTTTCCCTGGCTCTTGCCCTGTGTAAATCATCCGTGTTGTTTAAATTACACAGGGAAACATACACGTCTTTAGACAACCTCAGACCTGGAAGAAAACCCAAGTGAAACAATAAAACTCAAATTACATTTAGAAAAAATTACCTGTTGATGGTCCAGTCTTGTAAGCTCATTGTAGGGTCCACAGAGCACCAGCCATCAGGCAGAGCTTTGCTGCACAGCACCTGAAACAGTTGGGCATCCCCTTCCCCGAGCCCTCAGAGCATCCACCCACCACACTGTTCTCAAGTTCAAGGACAAACTTTCTCACGCAGGTTCAGTGGGTGAGTGGATGACATTGACTTCAATGTTGATTTTACTGCAAGGCAGCTTAAAGTGTTTGTATGATAATACACTCTAACCAGCTGTATGGCAAGTGTGTTAGTTTCCTCTCAGTAAAAAAATTTCGTTCTTAGTTAAGTGGAGTCAGTTTAAACATTTTTTTTTATTATTATTATGGTGATCCTTTGCAATGGGTTTGTTCCCTGCAAAACAAGAACTGAATAAAATTTATAATTACCTATATCACAAAAATCTTTTTTCCTAAGTAGGAGATACATAAAATCACGGGGCATTATGTTCTCAGGAAAATAAACAAGGTCTCTCTTTTTATTACTATGAAGTTCTGTTATGTCTAAATTTTGGTAACAGCTTGATTAAAACCATGAATCTACACCAGCCTTTACAGCCACCACCTTGGACAGATTGTACATAAGAACAAGACAACATTTTTTCTTGTGGGCATATTATGTCTTTCCCAAAAGTGGACTGCTCGATTTAAACCTCATGGTGACATAGATTTTGTTTTTCAAATTTTTCTTCTGATACTTATACACTGGCTACCTACTTTTGAACAAATAATGGAGTTCGTAGACTTAATACCAGGAAATCAGATAGCATTTCTAAGCAGTACTTTGATTTGCAAATTTAACATGACTCAATCCCACTAAAATTTATGTATTATTCACTGAGGTCACCACATGAACCTTCTCATCTGAATTAAGCATATGCACGAGAAAATGTGGGACTCTAGCCTTATATGACATCACCACCCATTTATTTTCAAAGAAACAGTCTTTTTTTGTTTCATTCATTATTGTATTATGTACCATTTACATGTTGCTCATATCCTTTTCCCTCTGGACATGATTGTGATGCCCTTTCCTCGTATGAGTTTAAGTGGCCTCACATCACCTTTTTCTGCATCCCCTCCAAGCGCTTACGTACAGAAATAAATAATTTCTCTCATTTTCTATCCTGCTTTCTTACTGTGCAGGAGACAGCATTTTACTAGCTTTTTATATCCTCCAAAATTTTTGTTGTGAAGAACCAGAAAAAGCTGAGTTTTTCCATTAGTCTGGAAAACACTTGCATGGCCCTTCTTTGGCTATTGGGAGAGCGATTTAGGGAATTTCTTCTGGCTCCAGTAGGTTTCTGTTTCATATTCTGTGTCTGCAACTTGCTCTGCACCTGTTGACTGTTTGGCTGCTTAGGGGTGAAAAAATTGTTGCGGAAGACCCCAAGGAGGTAGGAGAGGTGGCAGAAGTCAGTGTCAAGGTCCGAATGCCCAGAGAGTCTGAACACAAGAAGAAGAGGGCATCCAGATGGTCTGTCCATGACAGCCCATGAGGAGCTGTGTTTTTCATCAGCTCTAACACTTCAAGTTGCATCTGTGAGATCCTTCTGACATTCCCACAGCAACCGAAGATATTTGTATGCATGACTATTAGGACATAAAATCCTATATGATTATAGATTCCCAGGAAGCATGAAAAATCAGATACACATCCCTCAGAGAAGTCACATCAAACAGCATAGGACTAGGATACTTTTCAAACTAATATATGAATTCAAGAGAATAGAAAATGTGTTCTTTCTGTGACAGGTTCAAATAAAATCTGAATGAGAAAGCAATTTACTTGCTCTTGGACATTTTTTTGATTTAATTTAAAGTTCAAATCTTTCAGTCCAGATTTCCATTTGTTGCTAAAAGTGTAAAGCAGTATTTTGCCTTTCATCTTGGTTTTGCCTTTGAAATTTCTGTCTTTGTTTGTATTTTTTACTTTGAAAAAACTAATGCAAGACAGCAAAATCTAACATCTAAATCACTGGGTAGGTATACTCTAATAATGGAGTGCAATATTCCACACTGCAACCATGGAAGAATAGCAAAGCAAAAGCCTCCCTAGAAGCATTTTGCATCCTCCTGCATGCTGCTGACCAAGCGCTTAGAGGTGCAGACATTATCAGTCAAAAAAAAAAAAAAAAAAATGTAGCCACTGCCTGGTTGCTTGTAGGTTTGGGAGGTTTGTTACCTAGACATTTAAATATGAATTGTTTTAGTGGGAATCATGCACATAAATATCATTACAGAAGCAGACTCAGACAACACGTTTTTAGAATACCAGCTATTGCAAGCATCCAACTCCTATTGATAGCAATTTCTAAGAAGGACACATAAGCAGGAGAAGTAAAAGCGAGTCCAGTACTTACTTTAGTTCAGTCTCTGGCATTTGAATACTAGAAAGCTCTCTGCCTATTAAGATTTTGTGTTTTCTTGACACTACAAGATGCAGGAAATTGGGAAAATCCTCTCTCAAACCACAGGACCCTATTCAAAACATAAGAACAAATGACTCAACAAAAAAAGAACATTTTCAAACTGACTTTGGCAGAGAATTTCTCAAGAGCTGAGCGCTTTGGGGTACCACCGTCCTGCTATAATTAAGAATAGTCTCTTGGCACTCTCTCTACAAGGAATACACTTGCTGGCAAGGTGCCTCAAGTTACATGTCCCTTTAGAAAGCCCTACCTTGCTGCTTGTGCAGATTTGTTTCAGACAAGAACCCAGAAGGCATCACGCTACCTGTCACTTCACCTTACCCCTCACAAGGACTGCATGTACTCTTCAGAAATACTTGATGAAAACAGAACAACTACAAAAGAAAGAAATTGCAGAAAGTGCGGCAAAAAAAAAAGTATATAGACGCCGTGGGCATAAGTGCCCTCTTTCAAGAGAGGAATCATTCCACAGATAAAAATAAACAAGTGCAGAAGCTATCTGTCTCTACCTTCAAACTCAGAGCCTGGTGCTTACAGGAGCAGAGATTTTCGTTTATTCATCAACCTTGGAAACATGATTGATTTGGGGAGTAAATGCAATTTTTAGTGTAAGGTAAAATATGTTTCATTTTCTTTAGCAAACTGTAATTTATTTTACACAGCGTTCAATTTAGATAAGCATTATAGCTGAATGGTTCATCAGATAATCTTTTGTCATGTTTGATGGCATCTTATTCTGAGTACGCATAAAATACAGGGGTAGAGGGTTAGGCATACAAACACAGGCATGAATTTACAAATAGACACTACTGATTCCTCAGACTGAGTTGGTTAGAGTAGTACGTAATTAGAAGCTTAACTGTTAATTTAGACTCAGGCAAAGCAAAAGAAAATGGGCTAAAATTCAGCAGCTTTAATAAATTCAATAAAAATGAACAGTCTGAAGCATCACGTAGAAAGAACTGGATGAACTTCAGAACCCTAATCGCAGAAACTTGGTGAAATGCACCACGCTGTGTGCTAATAATCAATTACATCAGTTATGAGAAATTCTGTTATAAACTGGGAGATCATTGGTTGGAAATACCTGAAGAGAAGAAAACCTTGAGTGTGTTCGCCGATCAGACAATGCCTGGTTACTGACAGCAAAGCAGCCGGTGGGGTCAGGGGGCTTTTACGATCCCAACATATACCTTGTGAAGCATTTGTCAGAGAGCTAAGGCTGTGCTAGTGTCACTGTTACCCCCTGTTGAGACTACTCTGTACAAAACAGGAGACAGAAAGAACACGGAAAAGAACAACCTGAGGTTTGGGCTTGTTGGGCTGGTAAAATGGAAAGCTGAAAAGGGGTATTTCTGCTGCCTGTTAATACAAGGACGTCAATGGAAAAAGGAGGGAGAGAAGATAACTACTTAAAATACATAATAAATCTGCAACAAACCCTGCCCCCTGGAATAATCTCACCATGAACAAATTTGTATAAATTCAGCAGACACAATGGTCAGCTTGCCCAGACCTTATTGCATGGGTCAGGAACAAGCATTTTGGGAATAAGAGAGCCCTCCTAGTTTTTGCTGTGGCTGTTTATTGAGATCTAAATGCAAGGCAAGTCTTTCTGTGCAAGATTTTCAAGGGGACAGCGTGCTGATTTCTCTCATTTTGAATTGTGCTAACAGCCATGCCTGTGCAATGGTGCAGCAAGGAGATCTGGTATGAAGAATATCAGTGGGGGACATTCATTTAGAGAGATAACATATTTTTTAGTCAAGGTGATGGAGCTGGAAAAGCAAATGAACTTTCAGACGCGAACGTGCCCTCCCCATCCCTGCCTTACCAACTCACGTCACAGGTTTCAGCAAAGTGCGAGGTAGCAGCTGGCCTTTTTGTTTGTGTTAAGGCTTTCATGTTGAGATCAATACTGATGACAGCAGAGTTATACAAGCATTTGAAGTATAATCCTCTCCCTTCTTTGCCCAAGATACTGTGGCTCGCACCGTTTGGTCTCACACGACAACCTCATGTTGGAGCTGCAGCCTACAGCCATGCTGATGGCTTGCAGATGAACTGGGTCTACTCACCTGGTAGCTGGGTTGCCTCTCAACTACCTTCACGTGTGCTCATGATTTTACAAAGTAGTGCTTAAGAGCCTGGTATCGGGCATACGCGTATGCATGGCCTGATTGGAAAACTGCACCTCCTGGGCGGTACAGACTAATGCCAAAGGGAAAAATTCTTGTAGCCATAAATTAACAAAATGTCCTTTACTTAAAGGATTTGGGTCCCTTAAATGCATTACACAGAAAATTAAAGAGAAGTCAGACTCCCTTGATCATGCTAAAAGCTAAAAGGTACTTTATAAAGCTACCATAGGGTGAGAAAAGGTTTTAAAGTGATCAAGTAGGAAAATATCACTAAGTCCCATTTGGAGCTCATGGCTTAATCTCCTCATTTTGGAGAGAAGGATTACTCCAAGGGAGTTTTTAAAAACCTAGACGAGGGAATTACTGATTTACATACATATCTGGTAGGCGGAAGAAGCGTGCTCAGTTTTCATATGGTGCCAAAATAACAAATTAAAGGTGACTCTGTTTTGCTGTTTATAAGATGTCATGGGTGTAGGATAATTCATAGAGGAAAGTCAAATGCAGTTGCTCATTCAGGAATACTTGGCAATTCCCCGAACATCCCCCAGAGAATGGGCTGTGGTTATTCCCATGGGACAGGGTGTAGTGTCATTTGGGAATATTTATGGTCAAACAAACTCTGCAGGAAATGATTATTTTTGAGAAAACTGATTTTGAAGGGTTTTGCATGCAGAGAATATCTTCTGGATCAAACAGAAGAGGGAGGCACCTCAGCATATCCATGGAAATGGACATGGGTTTGGGGAATGTGCTTAAGAAAGGTCTTGATGTAACTTCCCAGATCTAGAAACCACAGTGTTATACAGACCGGTACTGAATAAATATTCACCCATTTGGATGAGAACAGCTCCAACAAGAGAGCTAAGGAGAGGCTTCCTGGTGACTTCTCCCACCCTGTGGTGGTGAAGACCTTCGGACTCATCTCATGACTCCCCATTCAAAGGGGAAGACCCCCAACAGAGGAGCACCCTGGAGCTGCCTTTGCTTTCGCACCCCTCTGCAGTTGCTCCCCTCTTTCTCAGCCTATCTTCCCTCCCACACCAAGAGTTTCCCATGGTTTGGGACTTCTTGTTGAGTCTGGAAAAGCGTCTGCATTCTTAAGAAAAAAAAAAAAAAATTCATGCAAGTGAGTTTAGCCCGAGAGTCAAGAGGGGTAACATGGCTCTGCCTCAGTTTTCTTAAAGAACATTGCTTGGCAGGCAAGAACTGTTGCAACATATCACATTAAATGACTACATCAAATGCTCTCTTCAAATCCCAAAGGTGTGGGTGAGATACCTAGTTAACAGTGTAGGGAGGCACACTGCTGATACGGCTCACGCAGGGGCTCAGTAAGATATCAGGTGGTGCCTGTTGGGAGCCCAGCATTACATGGTTGAACCTGTTTAAAATTCTGGGCCAGATTCTCCATTCATGTATCTCATCAGGGCTTTATCATCTTCTGTTGAAGATATGTTGGTTTTCAGATCAGGCTTACATCCATGTATCAAGGAATACACGTGTGAGCCATTCTGAAACATGATCAATCATCAGAAAACAGGCGTAATTATAATTTTATAATTATGAGAATAATTGCAAAAGATTAGTAGTCTACCCAGCTGGAGACTTTGCAAAAGCCTGAAGGCAATTAAGCTGCTATATTTTGAAAGTATCTAATCAATTAAATTTCTTTTCTTAGATAAAGTGGCATGAGCTTCAGTTCGCATTGTCAGAGGCGGCCTGCTGGGTGATGAATAAATTTTACTGGTAGATCAACCCAGTCCTATCACAAGTCAGGAAGATTCTTCTTGCTGGTTTCAGTAGGAGTTGATCAGGCTGTGTTCAAGGAGAACACAAGACCCGTCTAACATGTTTACATTTACTATTTCGGGCAGGGCTGAACTGATTTTAATTGCCACCCCAAATCAAACTGACATTTAAAAAACAGGTTGCAGAGACTTTTTCAGGTCGGCCAAGCAAAATGCTAAGTGAAAATATTGCAAACTGACATAGAATTATCTAAGAAAAAACTAAGATGTAGGATGGGACGAACTGCTTAAATGGTGACAGAGGGGGGAAAAAAAAACAAAACACATGCTTCATAGAAGAACCAGTAATTCCTATTTCTTGAAAGACTGCCCTGATACCCAGCTGAAGTTTAGTGGATTCAAATTACACTACAGACAGAAAAATCATAGAATACCAACAGTCTTGAAACAAAATGTAGTTGATGACACTATGGGGCACAAATCTCTCCAAGAACATTGCATGAACCTTAAACATGTTCTTGATATTTTTATGGGCTCAGCAGTGGTATAATATAATTCCTGCATCACTGAGTATGCTTAGGGTCACACCTATAGGAACTAAAGGCAACCTAAGGGATAACTTAAGCCTCTCCCTACTCAAGATCAGAACTCTATCAAATGTCAATTCCTCCTGCCCCAAACTGGGATAAAGTAGCACAGAATCCATGGGACCTGTT
This sequence comes from Ibidorhyncha struthersii, assembly GCA_013398815.1. Lineage (NCBI taxonomy): Eukaryota > Metazoa > Chordata > Aves > Charadriiformes > Charadriidae > Ibidorhyncha > Ibidorhyncha struthersii. Next base: position 269,791 of record VZSZ01012185.1, on the reverse strand, counting down.
TCAAAGGTCCTGATAAACAAAAAGTCTTAAAGTCAATAAAATTTGCCACCCTGCCCTCAGAGTGCGACCAAAAGTCACAGACTTCCAAAAGCGTGTCTGCAGTATTTCACAGGTGCTGTGGTCTTCCTAAAGACCTTGGGGAGTCACTGTCATCTTCTCTTTGCATCCTGGGGAAACCCTGGTTACTGTGGGATAACTGGTAACATGTGCTGGTGGCTGCAGCCTGAACCCCAGCCTGGAGAGAGAAGGAATCAGGCTGGGAAAAGTCCAGGAAAGATCAAAAGCCATGTCTGAGCCCATCATTTGAGTAGCCCTCCGTATGGCACCCTTGTGCACGTATGAGGTTACAGGCAACAAGTCAGGGGCCACAGTACTCTGACCACTCAGAGCCAGTTCGGATAGCCCTGCACGCTCCCGTGTCCCGCTGCATCCTTGGACGCTGCCTCTGAATATGTGCCACCTGTATGTTTAGGCCACAGTCACACCAAGTCTGACATCTGTCTTTTTGATAAAGTAAAGGCGTTTGGATGAAAGACTCAACATGCCCGATTGCTTTGCTGTTTGTCCAAGAGAGACAAGCAAAAGGTGAGCTTCAGAGTCAAAGTGTTTCCCCTGTCCGGACATTCTTTTTTAAGATTCATGATATAGCAATTTGATTGTAATATTTCTGCGGTGTATAAAAGCCATCCACCACTCCATCTCTGCTGCACAAAGCTAGTATGACTCAGATAATTAACTCAAGGACAAATTATTATCAAGCGACAGGACATTCACCAGTGGAGTCATTAAACACTTTAAACATATAACCATTGCTCTATTGACTGACGATCTTTATGTGATTAGCTGAATTCAGTTCATGATCTTTTCAATCAGTCACCAGCACAAAATGCATGGCTGCAGTTTCCCAGTCCTCCTCTTCTGAATTGCTACATTAGCCTCCTCTGAAGTTTGAATCACAAGGATTTGTGAAGCTTCTGCTGCTATCTATTAAACTGATTTATGGTTCATACCATTTCAGGTGGCATACCTGCAAGCAGGGACAGAAGTGGCACTTCTGCTCTAAAGCTGCTTTTAAGTCCTTTAAAACATTTCTGAAAATGAGAGGAGGAAAAAAAAAAAAAGACTTTTCTACTAGAGTGACTCTCAGGAAAGTTTGTTTACTACAACCCACAGCTACTATCAGAACAGCAGCATGACATTTTGGCATATCAGATCCCCACATTTAGGGCTTTCTCCTGCTACCCCACTGCAGCACCTTAAATGGTGCACCAGAAATCCTCCCGTCACCATGTTGCAGTGCGTCGGAAAGCCGGAGCACACAATATCCTACTGATGGCAGTGATCCCCTTTCCATCTGATCTTCCAGCTCCACTTGCTACGCAGACAGGGACAGGCGTCACGGGAGGAAATGTGGGGATTAGCAGGGGACAGGCAAGGCTGGCAGCAGGTACCCTCTGCCAGGGCAGTGCAGGCAAAGAGGACTTTGAGTCATCATCTCCCACTGAAGGTCCTTTAATCGGGGCTCTTGCAATCACTTTGCTATCAAGCATAAAGCTGTCTGAAGCCTGTAGGCAGACTAAAAAGAGTGTGGAGAAATATCATACTGATCTGATTTAGTACACTCATCGCTGATTTGGAAATATAAAGGAAATCACTTCTGCTAAACAATGCTAATGGCAAACATATAACATGGATGAGGGCTGAGTGTTCACATAAGCAGGACAAGGACATTCAGTAAATTAGTCCTATACAAAATGCATATTAGTACGGTCAAACACCAAGCTATGCATCGAGTGGACAAAAAAGTCCCCTCTACCTAGAGAAAGTGGTGCTGTGGTTGGAAAGCCCAAGACTAGGAACTAGAGAGAATAATATGAATAAACAACACAGCATGAGGTCCCAGTGTGACCAGGGGATCAAAGGAGATCAGCTAAAAGAAAGAAGGGGTTGTTCGATAGCCTTCCACACACAATGGGAAGGACAGATGTGGAGAGGACACCTTTTTCAAAAAACGTTCACAGAACCAGGGTATGCTGCCAGAAAAGAGCCATAAATGCATCTGAGGATAGAAGGAAATCTCCTACAGTAAGAATGTCAAGATCAATCTCTTTTGCTTAGAGCAAGATTACAAATAGCAGCACCTAAGAATTTTCACAGGGAGAAAAAGCACAGTGCCAAAAAATTCTGTTTAGTGGAGCAAGGCATTACACATCAGTGGTATAAAGCAGAAGCCTACAAATCAGGTCAGACATTAGGATCACATTTTAACAATGAAAATATTTAACTACTGGAGGGAATTACCATGAGAAATACTGTATTCTTCCTCTTTGATGTCTTCTAATCAAAGTCGAGGCATTTATATTTTATAAACACGATTCAACAGTTTAAAAAATCTTTGAAAAGCAAAGTTATGTTCTGCATGACCTTGCATCTTCTATTCTAGCAACAGTTAGCTGTATTGGGTAATGTAAGAACCAAAGGTAAAATGGTTAGCCAGCTTCCAACCTGATGTTTGCATCCTTGGTTTTGGATAGAAACAAATTCAAAACATTGATTGGTTATGTCTAATCAAAACGAATAAAATGCCCAAGTATCTTTTAGAACACGTTGAAGTGGCCCAGGGAAACCAGCAGATGGGACTTTCAGTCTGGGTAAAGCAGAGTCCTAACCTCATCCCAGCTGGACACAGGAGCAAGGGGTGAACAAGACCACAGCTGGGTAGCAGGAAGGAACTTTCAGGACTCTGAAGATCTCCTGACCCTACCGCAATCAATGGAAACTCTGCCTTTGAGCTCAAAATGAACCACGACTGCACGCAAACCTTGCTTAGTTTACCTGGGAAAAAGTCAGAATCTGGACAGTGTTGTGATACCATTTATGCACAGATGGGCCAGTTGCCTTAAAAGGACAGGAATAAGGTATCAAAAACAGAGATATAGAACAGACTGGACACTCTATTATTATCTATTTTGTCCAAAATCAAAGAAGAAAGCATTAGATTCAATTAGAAAGGCAATCACACTTGTAAGCAATCACTGTAAATGCAATATTATAATTAGCATATCAGTATTTGGAATTCATTACTCCATGCTAACACTTAATCAGTTTAAGTCTTTGCAAACTCTTCAACACTTGACTGAAAAGAGCAGCACCTGCAGTTACTGTAGCTCTGGGTGTGTTTCAGATTAAAAATATCATGATTGCTATATTGCCGGTAAAAAATGTCACTGGTGGGATCAGAAATAAACTTCCATTCCCTGCAACATATAGCTGTGAATGAACACCCTGTCATATATTGCTTTGGGGTCTGTCTGCTTCTTTTTCTGCTGATAAACCCAGTCAAGTTCACTCTACAGGTAAAACAAGACATTGGGGGGGATGGTCTCAAACTCATTTGAGGATGTCAGTTCCCCCCTTTCCTCTTCTAGCAACTGTTCTGGCTTGATGTAAATCTTCGCATGTGGTACTTTGCATGTAGCAAGTAGGAAGAGAGTCATTTTTCATTTTCATAGTGCAGCATAATGATATTACCAACTGCAAATTTAATCTGCAATGTGGACTGCTTATAGCTCTACAGCTGAGTCACTGTGATTGCTTGGGTCTGCTTTTGTAATTTTGAGAAGGATTTATTAAAAAAAAAAAAAAAAGCAGCAAGGGGGAAAAATAGGACTCAACTGGCTCGTTGGTGCTTGGCAAACACCTGAATCTTCTCCTCCTGAATGGAGGATTAGTGGGCATTAATCCTTCCTGAAGGCAGTATATTCAGCAGACTCCCATGGGCAATGCGGTCCACCGTGACTATTGAGATGTTCTACTTCAGAAAAACTTAACAACGGCCCTTGTTTGAATGCCAGGATGCCCGTAGACAAGCAGGGAGAAGAACCTCAGCATGTGGGACCCTGGCATCCAAGGCAGCAATGAAAAATCTGTTCCTCCCATGGCTCCACCAGCGATGCCGGAGCTTCAGTGTGTTTGATCCATCCTCAAGGGACAGCCCTTCTTTGAAAGGACAAATACATACATCAGCATCTCATGTGTGGGAGTGCAAGCACAGGACCTACAAGCACAAGGCAGCCTGGTAAGGGTCTTCACAACAGTTAACCTATATTAATTTTTCATTCAATTTTCATTTCAGTTTTTTAAGGCCTGAAACTAGAATCCCACAAACTAATGGCAAAGTTGTACTATCAACAAAAATACAGAATTAAGCCTGTTTTCAGTTCTTCTAATTGGAACAGGAAGATAATATTGTGAGCTTACAGGGATTTTTTTAGAGCCTGTCTGTGTTCAACTGCATCCAGGTTTAGTTTAAATATATTGCTCCCTCTTCACCTTCAAGCTCAGAGGATGGTATTTTTTGTTCAATAAGACAGATGTGGAAATTATTCATTACCTGATGAAATACTGGTGGCTGAGAAAATGCATTCATGAATGCTTGAGGGAATTTGTTTACATGCACTCATTCATTGTCAGTGTTAACCAGACTGAATGTCTTTGACTTTCCTTCCTTTTTTTTTTTCCCTCTAAACAAGACATTTGGAGACATTTTGAAGGTTAATTTAGCATTTCTCAAATGTCACCCAAACTCTGAATGATAAAGTTTATCTAATTTCTTTTTCACCCTCCATCACAACAAACTCTTAGCAATGTACTCCTTAACAATTCTCTGGGCCATAATCTCTACATACGGAAGGCATCTGAATGCATGAGCTGAGCTCTTGGTCACTCTAGAATAAATCCCACTTCCTGGGGTTTCTTTGGTTTCTTCAGCTTTATTATTTACGCAGAAGATGATAGCAATAGGGCAGCCAATTCCACTTAGGCCTCCATGCACTTACCAGGTGAGGATGCCGAGAAAGAAGGGGGGGGCATCCTGTAACACAGCTTTTAGGCCGACAGCTTGTTAGGTTGTTTGGGTAGCAACTCTCTATGGGGTCTGAAATCAATGGATTTTCTCGCAGCCACTGAAGCCGACCTGAATCTGAGGTGCCACATCCATCAGGCTGGCAGAAAGAGAACTCCTTATTTTTCTTAGGGTTGTTTCTAGCCAGATCATTTCTGAGAACCACTGGCGTGAGCATGCAGGGAGGTGGTGGGGAAATGCTGCGGAGGATGGTGGGAGTCCAAACTGCAACAGCCCTGACAGATCAAATCTGCACCAGCATCACTGCAAAGGTGCACATATAGAATCATAGAATTGTTAAGGTTGGAAGGGACCTTTAAGATCATCGAGTCCAACCATTAACCTAACCTGACAAAACCACTTCTAAACCATATCCCCAAGTACCACGTCTACCCTTTTTTTAAACTCCTCCAGGGATGGCGAATCCACCACCTCCCTGGGCAGCCTATTCCAATGTTGGATAACCCTTTCAGTGAAAAAAATTTTCCTAATATACAAGCTAAACCTCCCCTGGCTTAACTTGAACCCATTTCCTCTCATCCTATCACTTGTCACTAGGGAGAAGAGGTCAGTCCCCATCTCTCTTCGGCCTCCTTTCAGGTAGTTGTAGCGAGTGATAAGGTCTCCCCTCAGCCTCCTCTTCTCCAGGCTAAACAGCCCCAGTTCCCTCAGTCGTTCCTCATAAGACTTGTCCCCCAGACCCCCCACCAGTTTTGTTGCCCTTCTCTGGACATGCTCCAGCACCAGCACTTGCATATCCATGTGCAAAATTTTCTGCACCCTGCCAAGCCCGATGAGACACTTCTACCTAACACAAAACTGGAGGCACCAGGAGTGAGCTCTTCACACTACCCACATTCCTGCCTCCCTCACACACAGGGTGTATCCTGCCAAGGTCTCAACCCTGTAGACACACAAAACGAACATAGACATGGGTGGTCCAGGTAAGGCCTGTCTCTGGCTAGCCTGCAAGAGACAGACAGAATCAGGCCCCAGTGCCACTTCACACTTCCCTGAAGCGAGCCATCTCACTTTGCACAGTGTACATCTGTTGCTGGAGCAGTGCAGAAGACAACAGATTAGCTGATGGGTGTACTGCATTGACCTAACCAGAACTTCCACTGTGAATCCTGAAGGACAAATTCACTGCTGATTAACCACCACTGAGGATGAAGAGGTTTGGTCCAGAGATTTGTGAAACCTTTCTGCCCCGCAATTCAGCTGTCACCATTTTACACCCTTCAGTAGTCGAAAAATAGCAGGTCATCACCATTACAAGAAAAAAGTCAGCCTCACCAGGTTACACAGTGACCTTGAGCTGAATTCTTCCTCAGTCAGCACCGAGTGGGGAGAAGGGTGAAATGGAGTCACCTTCCCAACACATTGTCAGCATCCATCCAAGAGCCTATCCAAGCCAGCTTGCCTGAAACATATGAGGACAGCCAGTGAAACCCCAAATTTCAGTTATTTACACATTTGCCAGAAAAACTTACTTGTGACAACTCTTCCCACAACAAATTTCCAAACAATACTTCTTTTGTTGCTGAACGTGACTGTTTTACTTGGAAATACCAGCCGCAATGAGCAAGCTCTGAAATACTGGAATGAAACAATGGCAGGAGGCGGGAGGAAGGGAGGGAAGGCATTCAAAGTTACCAGAAGGAAAACTGCAATTTTCCAATCAACTCACGACCGAGGGTTCGTTGACACTGTGACGACTAGTGTTTCAATCAGCCTGCAAAGACTATTTCATCTAATTTGCTGGTGAGCTCGGGCAAAGCCTTCCTGTTCGCTCAGTTCCTTGGTCTAGCGCTAACCACAGGTATCGCTGTAGCTTGTGCCATCCACTTGCGTTCCCCAGGGACTCTCCACCCAAGGATAAGTGTGAATACGATGCCTTGGTGATAGCATAGAAAAATCCTCTTTTTTTTTTTTAAAGTCGGCACTAATCTAAGACAATGAAATGTATTAACAAAAATGCAATAGTGATGAAACAGCCTTACTGGGATAACAGCTTCAGAGGAAAAGAGGCTGATATTGTCTCTGTAACGATAATTAATTAATAGTCATTTAAAACAGCAACATAATTACTCAGGCCTCACTGTAAAAGTGCCTTGGAATTTCACAAAATTGATAGAGAAAACACCAAGTAAAGGGAACACATGTAGTTTCCACACGACATAGAATGCCTTACCGTGCAAAAGACTAATATGATGGGCCAAGAAAGATGAAGAATTTGCCATGGGGAGGTTGGACTTCAGAGGACGTGGGCCTGTGCCACAACCACTCAGCCATTCCCCTCCCAGGTGGGAAACTCTGAGTTTGAGTTTGGCAACTCAAAACTCCCATGGCCTTTGTTTAACCCAGAGCAAATTATAGCAATGTGGTTTATACCGTTCTCGCCTGCCAGGCAAGGAGAGAGAGGAGCAAGAAGCGTGAGCACCTTTCCACGAGGACAACATTGCTTCTCACTGGCTGCATTTTTCAAAGTGAGCCACACACCACCCCTCCATGCATCAGGTCAATCTCCACCACAAACAGAGCTCTAATTCAGGGGATACTTCAAAATACAACTTTATCCCACCAATTACCCTTTCTACAAAGGGTTGAGCTACCACCTTTCAGACCCCATCCTCCTGCATTACCTGGGACCTTTGCTTCAGGAGGATAAGGTTTAAGATCAGGTACGCAGGGAAGTCACCTTAACATGCTGGCATGCGATTAACTGAGCTGTGTATAACACCATCGATACCAAACCCATGTTTAAGTGTGTGAGTATTTGAATGGAGACAGGCTGAGGGCCGAGATGCCAGTTCAGCCCATCAGTCCCAGGTACAGGACCCCGAGCCGCCTGTGCCGGAGGAGCCTCTGCTTCTCCTGTGCCCTGCCAGACCCCAGCCACAGCACACCCTGCACCCCCAGCAAAACAGCCCCAAGAAAGCACGGGAAAACATGATCTGAGACAAGGAGCATAAAAGCAAGGGCAAGGACATTCCAGGCATCTCACTAAGAGGCTTCGTGCAGGGCTGAAGGAAAACGAAGCCAACCAGATAGCTACAGAAAATCCTATCGACAACCTCTGCCAGCCACAGCGGGTGTTTTTTGCTTTGCTCCACAGACTTCGATTTACACGGGCTGCTCAGATTTCCCCCTTCACCTTTCTTTGGGGCAGTGATGGATTTTCCCATGGGCTTGTTGAGCTCACCGAGTAGCTCACGCAGTCACTTGAGTTAATGAAAAGCGTACAGAAAGGACCATCATCCAGGCTGGTGCACCTTAACCCCCAGAGCAAGAGGGTCGGTCCTGCTGCCCCAACCTCAGCTGGAAGCGAGTCCCAGGCAACACTGGCAGAAGCATGGCTGTAAGAAGTGGATGCCTTTACTCAACTTTAAATATTAGATACCTTTCTGAAGCAATTTCTGACCTTTTAAAAATGTCATTTTTATTCATTCAAGCAACTTGCAATACAAATTTTAAATACTATTCGGAGGAATCCTTTGTCCTTTTCAAAATGCTGTTATATTCATCCAGGCACACGTATTTTTTATTTATATGCCTCTTTTTAATTCTATTTTACTATAGCACTGAAAGCAAAGTGCATAACCTTTGACTACACTCTGAATTCCTCTTTAATTGCATCGCTTCAAGACTTCACACTGCATTGAGCTCGCTGCAGGGCTCCGAGACTGTTTCTTTACCTGCTTAGAAATGAACTTGTCCTGAGGTAGGAGTCAGGGCCACACTACCCAGCCCCCTGACAATTCAACCAAGAGCCCCGTTGTCCCGTGACGTCCCCAGCCATTCTCCGGGCTGCAGGAGGTGACGGCACAGCTCAGCCTGCTCTCCAGTGCACCGACGGTGCAATATTAGGGGTGCAAATACAGCTGTGCAGTGCAATATTCTGGCTGCCAGTGTTGCCGTGCGGATGCACGCGAGGTGGCTTTTCATCCAGCCGGGCGGGATGCCAAGACCACCCCTACTCAGAGGCGTATCTGCCCGAGCATTCAGGGCCAGCGCTGCTGCAGCTACTTCGCTTTTGTCATCTGAGCTATTGAGATAAAAGCTTCGCGCCTCTGCTTTTATGCCGGCTACAATCTTTAAAACCCTGACTGCAGAGTCGATACGCTCTCGAACCTTTAACTGCCCCATCCTCATTTGTACACAGGCAGCAACGTCACACCAAGGATCACTGCGGTGCTGCAGGTCTCATGCTTACCCCTGAAACACCCCTTTGTCCCTAGCTATAAGCCAGCGCTTGAGAAAAGAGTTTTTTTTTTCTGGATGAGGGACAAAAACTGTAGGTGTACCAAACTTCCATTCAAAACCTTGTGGAAATAATTTCGGGGGGCGGGGGGGTGTATTTGTTTCAAATTTTTTTCTCTAAAGAAAACTCCTGCTTGGTTACTTGCTTATCTGTTAGCTGAGGCTGTGACTCACTGTTGGTATCCAAATTAAATGATATGTGCAATAGAACAAATACAGGAAGAGTTGCTTAGCCAAAACTATAGACAGAAATAAGTTCCTTATAGTTAGCTTTTAAGTTATATAGTTCTTTATAGTAAGCATTTAAAATCACAGAGAAAAAAGATTTAAAATCGTCCTAAACCCAAAGAAAAACAAAGTAGACTATTTCCAGAATGATAAAATTCCATTATTTTTGCATTTCCATTTAAAGTGAGAATTATTTTCTTGATTTTATATTAACATCTCCTGTAGTTATACAGCATGCAAAGGACAGTATTTTGACATAGGAACTTTTACACTGAAATAAGCTAGGTTTCCAAAGTTACCTGACCAAAAACCATATTTAGAATATGGGAAGGCAAAAAAAGTTGAGTGCAATTTTCTAGAGCTCCAGCATGCACAATTTATAGAGATAACAGCGTATCAAACATTGAACTGAAAGTAAAACCCAACCATTTTGGATGTGACTGTCTACCCTTTGATTGAAACTCACAGCATGTGTTCTGTCAATTCAATATTTCCAAATTCCTCGCTGCACTGAGCTTCGTTCCCGATCAATACAGCAGATACAGATACTACGCTGTGCTGCCAGACAGCAAACTGATCTCTGTTAGCATCGCCATGCTCTTGCAGCCAGAGCATTGTAATTCAGGATTTCTAGGTGCCAAGTGTCCTGGACGTACAAAGCTCCTTCAGGCCCTTGGGTGTCCCTCCAGCAAACCAGGAGGGTACTGGACCTGGACCACTCCATATGGGCTGCTACTGGGTACTGGGTCATGTTCATCAGCTGTTATCGTTTCGGCACTTCAATGCCTGACACAACAACTGCTAAAAGCCTACAAGCTTCGGGACTGAGTTAAAAACACTTTCATCCCAGGACAGACATTGCTGACCAGTGTCAGGGAGGACAGCCTGGATCCAATACCTGTCTTTCTGTGTCACATAAGTGGCACCTACCTACAGCAGCGCAAAGCCTGCTTGCTTGATTGTCCAATACAACCAGATACCAAAATCAAGAGACTTCTTCTCATGTTTTCTAGCAATTTTATCCTGAAGTTTCTCCAAATCTATGGCTGTTCAAGCTGAAGATGAGCGAACTCAAGAAGAGAACTTTGATCCTCTTGTACTTGGCATGGTTCAACCACTTTGCTTTTCTTCCCGGATTTTCAGAGCTATGTCAGTGTCAACTGTGTGCGACGCACGAGATGGGATAACTTTGTTCTCTCTCTTTTGAGCCATTTCTGCAATCTGTTTTCCTTCACATATCACGCACTTGTTTTCTTCTCTTTATATCTGAGGAAGAGTGTGGGGGGAGGCTAAATAAAAGTAACAAAACCTTTACCTTACACAGGGTACCTCAGACACAGATATAGTTTCACCCTACAATACAAGCTCATGCCATACATTCCCTCCCAAAGCTGGTGACTGCTCAAGTGATGACCTACATATATTATGAACCTACCTTATTTATCATGTTTATCATGCACTTCCCCTTCCCCTCTTACTCAAAAAAAAAATCTGAATATAAGCTTGAACAGTTGTCATGAAAACGTCATCATTTTTTAAACGACGGAAAAAAAAATTCTGCAGCTTTAATGTGGGATTTCTCCCTCTGCAGCAGGAGACCCTCTCAGGTGCTGGTGGGAGGGTGGTACTCAGCCATGGTCAGAACAAACCCCACATTGCTTAGTGTCACAGATGCTCAACTTCCACATCAAAACCAGACCTCGCTTTTCACAACAAACAAGTCTGACACTTCAGGCTTTAGGGCGTGACTTTGTAATGTACAGCAAGTTTACCAGAGGGCTTGCTAAGGGTTTCCAGCACGTACATTTCCCCCACCGTCAGCTCTCAGCTGTTGGCTGCACGTGTCCACTCCTATGCTGATGTCTTACAAGCACTTTAAATTAGCTTTAATTTCAGCACCACAGTAAGTATTATCTTGACTGGTTCCTATATCCGGTTCCCCGTGTGGCTGCATGAACACCTCATCTAACCAAAAGAGAGGGTGGTGGAGGGAGAGAGCCAGCGGACGATGACTTCTGGCAGCAACAGCAGCTTGTGGAGCCCTGACGTTTGGTTTGTACCCAGAAAGCAGGCAGCTTTTCAAATTCTCAAAGCTTTCCAAAAATAACTGTCTGGTAAAACGGACAAAGCATGCAAGGGTAGCATGGATGAAAGTTCTGAGCCAGCGTTACGTCTGGCAGTCACCCGCTGTTCAGATACACGCATGTCCTCTGACTGCACGGCACACGAGTGGGGTGGCATACATGTCAAGACACTGGAAAACCCACAAAGGTGTCAAATTTAATCCCTCCAAAACTAGCACAAGCCAAAATTAAGGTTGTGTGTGACAATTTACTCTTTCTTCCTGCAGGTGGATATAACAGGATACAGAACAGAATTACTACCACAAAGTATATTTGTTTTATATAGTACACGGAACAGACTACCCCGATTAAGTCTTTTTCATTAGTTTACTTTATCCCAAGTACTCAATGCATGGCCACTCACCTTCTTTACTCCACACTTTTCAGATCTGCTGCCTTAGGTTTTTATTTCATACCTATCATTGCACCACGAGCTTGCATTAGATACATCCATGAAGTTATCTCCCTGACACCTTTGTGGGGAAGCCCACCCTTCCATTCCTACAGACACAGAAGAAGAGCTTTGCATCATCTGGTCTGAATTTATATCTTCAAATCAAACCTCCTAATGGCTTCATGGGCAGCTGCAAGTGCTCAGCACTCGTTAAAGCTGATTCCATTTGCATTGGCAAAGGGGCCCAAGGCTGAAGAAGCCTTGTTAACCCCTTAGTTTGTTTGACTTAGTTAAACTATCAGCAGATAATAAAGGAGGTGGGATATGGCTCAGCCACATCTTAGGAAATAACCTGTTACTTTACAGAAGCACACATCACTATCTCCCCCAGAACTCTGGGACTCTCCAAGTCAAATGGAGACGCAAATGCAGACACAGCCCCACGCCTCACTTCCTTGCTGTCCCCAACCCAGTCCCCTTGAACATGCGCACTGCACAAGACCCACAGAAGTCCGTCATCTTCACAACTTGCCTTTCAATCCTGCACTGATGGCTATGGCTTGACACATGGCTGCAAACCCCACAGCCCCCCAGCAGCCCCTTCCCAGTGCCTTCTGCACCCTTGCCCAGCCTTGTCCCTTACCCTCAGCCAGCCCAGGGGACTGGAGGACCTGGGGCTGGACCTACCTGCAGCCCCCTCTGGCTTTCTGTTGTGCCCTTGGAGAGAGGACTGCGGTCCCCGCAGCCCAGATGATGACTTGCCAGAGATTTCGTAGTTCTTCAAGTAACATTCAAACAACGTCACCGTCTTGGACCTCCCTGCAGCAGGTTGTGAGCCTCTGCAGCAGGTGCTCACCCCGTCTGTGCTGACTCAGCGCTGCTCAGCAAGGTGTGGGGTGTGCTCTTCAAGGGCTGCAGCAATCACCTCTGAGCCCTTGAGGCATGGTGGATCCTATGAAAGGTGCAGGGAGATGCATCCACTCCTTGAGCACAGCCTGTGGATGTAAGGCAGGAGAAGGGCTTTTTTTTCTGGCTGGGACACACAGGGATAATAGCTCAAATTTAGGCTGGTGCAGCCATTATTCCTTATGGGTACCTTGTAGGCATCTTGATATTTTCCGATGAAAGGTCTCTCCCTTCCTCCTGTGCGCAGAGCTGTGGGGAAAATATGCAAATAAAAGCACTTGCCAAAGGAAAAAAACTGTAGCCCTATGAATAGTGAAGCCTCTTCCCCTTGACTTCTCCTCCTTTTTCCTTTACCAAGGAAAGCCTGGGAAAGCCTTTAGAAGATTGCATTTGACATTCTCATACCTGTATTTTGCATAAGCCGTTCTCTCAGAGTTAAATTAACTTTTTTTTCTTCAAATGTTCACCATTCATTTTATCTTTAATTTCATTTCTTTTTTATAAAATCAATGAAAAAAAATACTTTACTAATGTTTTTCTCTAATTGAATATGATTGCTGGGTTTACCCTCAGTCTTTCAATCTTTCTGAGTCAGAGAACAGTTCTAGGAGGTGGTATTACAGCCTGTATAAATTATGGGTTTTAGGCTTCAGTAATCCTGAGGAAGTAGAAAATGTCTACCTCAGGGAAAGGTTAGTTTATACTCCTCTAAATTCTTCCAAAATCAAACACACGTGCTACTACATACACGACAAAATTTCATCTAGTGATGAGACTGAATCCAACCGCAAACGAAACAAAGCGTGAGGAAGATGGACTCCTTGGGTGCTGGAAAAGTGGACTAAAACCAAGGGCAACCTCCCCAAAGTCACTGGTGTGGCACTTGAACGGTGTTTGACCTGGCAGTGACACCTGCTATAGGTGAAATCTGATTGAACGCTGGCATGTCAGCTGTGTAGGTCAGCATGCTCCATGGTGACAGCCCCACAGCATGGTACGTGACCTTCCCAGCTATGAGTGTGTCTTTTGGATGGACCTTACTGGTTGCTCGCTGCCACCCATCTTTTTCTCACAGTTGTGACCAGGTAGTCACACAGGAATCAATGAAGTTCATTTACAGGGTCTACTTCCAAGAATGCAAGTAACGTTCAGAAGGATTTGCTGCAATGGACATTTACCACCAACTGTGCAGAAATAATAGATACAGCAAATTCAATAAGCATAAGCCAGTAAGAGAGTTTGGCTCCTTTGCCTTTTACCTTCAAATGGTCTGGCTGCTCGCTTATTCTCTGCTGTCAGCTCAGATGGCAATAGCAAAGGGCGGCCTGCAGTCACGCGGTGCCATAAGGAAGAAAATATGAAAGGGTATCAAGAGACCAGAAACCAATGAAGAGTGTCTGTACTGTTCACCCTCAGTTGCATTTCCTAATTGTGTGCTTCTCTCATCCTTGGTTCTTACCGAATGCAATCTGACCCATCAAAACCAGATCCGTGCAATCCTGTAACATTATCAGAAAACAAACGATTTTTGGTCACTTTATCAGAGGAAATTGCCTTCACTCGTGAAGCTCTCAGTAAAACTTGTATGTATATTTTCCGCATTTGCTTGTCACAGATTTGCAGGAGCAAGTTCCAGAAGGGAATGTAGATATTTACAGAGTGGCAGCAGCATCAAAAAGTATATCACTGTCATTATCTCTTTGTGAAATGTAAATAGGGGAGCACAGAGCAGGTAACTTTCCATCGTAGTTGCTTGCTCCGCACAGATGGTGTTTAAATCCCTTCAGCTGCACAAAGTGGAGTGTTAACCTATAACACAAAAGCGTCATATGAAGCAGGGTGGTAATAAAGTAATGAAAAAAGGGGGGAAACACAGCGTGAGGTAATAGGGAACACTGAGGTCCTATGCCTCACCACACTGGCAGCAAAGATGACAGCACCCACGTGCTGCCCAGGAGGGTCTAGATGGTTTGAAACAACACCAGTATGAAGATAAACACAACAGTTAAGCTGAAAACCGACAATGCCATGAAATAACATAACCAACCACAAATAACTCAAAGTTTGTGGTTTTAAACACTCCAGACACATTGTCTTCTGTTTCAAAAACTCTGAGTCCAGAAGGAGTGATTGCATAGGCAACATGTTCATTAAGCACAGCTCTTCACGAGCTCTTTCCGACTGAACTACTTGGCAGAGCAGAACATCTTCCCGCTTCTTCCTCAGTGACATGTCTCCATGTGCTTTGACATCAGCCTTAGAAAAATAAATTAAAAAAATGAGCCTCAGAGCAGAAGGATTGTGTAATTCTTCACGTGTCAGCAAAAAAAAAAACCCCAACAATTAGCATTCAAAACAGAAGAGCAGCTTGAAAAAGTGCTCATTGGGGACCAGATTATTTTTTTAAAACTGAAAATTTATATCCTGCAACACTTCCAAGATTTACTGTAACTACTGTTATACAGATAACATTGAGTAATATGCCAGTAGGATATCAGTTTCTCTCCCTTTCTTTTAAACAAGATTTGGGTGTTAAAGTTTTGCTTTAAGCAGCCGGTTCTGAGTGACTGACCTGGCTGATATTTCTTTCTGGAAGCTGGGCCATGACTGTGCACCCTAGAACGAAGGCACACAGAATCCTTCACAACTTTTGAAAAGTTCACCTTCACCTCTTTTGTGCTGAAGTGTGTTCACTATGTTCCCAGAGATTAACAATCCCAATAATCCCCCATTTTTCTGATGCAACCTTGAGAAGCGTCCTAGTTCTCAATAGCCTCCTATAAAATTGGTAATAAATAAAAGTATTTGGAGGGCAGCAGGAAGCTCTTTGATCTCCAGCATGACTCCTCTGCGTACTTCTTTTTTGGTTAATTACATTAGACAAATCAGATTACACTCCTTTCGAAGGATTACACCGTGATACAGTATATGACATTTGTCCAAAGGGGTCTTATGTGGAAGACAAAGTATGGAAAACTTGATAAACAACCGCTCCAACGTAACTCGGATACCGTTCTGATTCATAGTAGCTTGACTTAATTCTTCTGTAAGACACACTTCTGGACTTACTGATGAGGTTTGCAGCAACGAGCTTAGTCCTCACTAAAAATAAATCCAGCTCCTACTAGGTCACTAGTTGGAGACCAGGCAGAAGACCACATGGTCTGATCATAGCTGCGATACATCCACTTGGGTTCCTATCAGTACAGCGCAGAACGGCATGCTCGGTACGGAACGGTATTTTACTGTGGTGAGCGCCTGTGTCACAGAAATGAGCCGATGTCTGCTACGTATGCAATTTTTAGTCAAGGAAAGTTATTTTTAGACCATGTAAACAAACAAGTGACACGTGATGGAGGCTTTTTCTCCAACTGTGCTTGTTACCCTTCCTCTGAGGTCCTGATGACAACGTGTACTCCAGGTTTAACCTTGTAAGAGGTCCAGGTTCTTTTAAACTTGTGAACAAATGAATTGCAGAGCAATGGAGAATGACGACAGGCTACCCCAGTACAGGAATACCAGAAAACACGGGCAGCTTCCGTCACCTAGTTTATCGGCATAAGCCAAGCATTCTGACAAGCTTTAGAAAAAACAAGTTACATTTGGAAGACACAAATACCTTCTCAGTTTCAGCTGTTCAATTTTGCTCAATTCTATTCTGTTCAGTTTTATCCCATTTCCCAGCATTGGAGTGAAACAGCGTAAGATGAAATAGAACACAGGGAAAAAAAAAAAAAAAACAAACAGAAAAACACATTCCAAATACAATCTGACTTTATTGAAACCATGTTTCCTTTCGGCAATCCTGCTGCACCTTGACATTGCAAATATTTACGCTTTTCAATTTATTTCAATCTGAACTTTATTGCTTCGCTACTTCCCCATGTGTGAGGACAATCTTACAGAACAAACCATCAGTGCTGACAGGTTTCTTTCTAAATTCAATTATCGATTCAGTTGCACATAGAGGGTTCAAAGGAAGGCAATACATGTCACAGGCTCCTAATTCAAAGGCATCTTTACAATCCCTTTTTATTTCAGGCAAGAAGCTAATGGATGAAACAAACCTGCAACTATTCAAATAAATAGCCAAGACCTCATTAGTTTAAAAATTAGTTACAGATTCTGACAGCACCACTTGTTGAGTAACATTTGACTGATTTTTAAGCATCGAGTGTAGTAAAATCTAGGATTAAAGTGCTGAATAAAGCAGCCGTGGAATACAACTTACTTTTCATCATCTTGTTACAATTTCTCCCTTCTCAAAATATTTATTCCTTTTAAATTATGTAATAAAAAGGTATCAAATCAAAGATCCTGTGTGCAGCAGCCTGTAGCATAGTAACTGCAGCTAAATCCAGCAAGGATTTAAAACAAAGAAAACTAAGGTTAGGGAAAACATGTGCTCCTAGTGCTTCTATAAAACTCGTGTTTTGAGTTGAATGGCCTTTGAAACACTTCGGGAATACAAAAATTTCTACTCTACCCAGCTACTAAGCTTGATTCTAACTTTAGCTTATTTTTATGAGCAGTGGAAGACAAATTTCTCCAAATATAGATGCATTATATTTTCATAATGAAAATCAAAGAAAAGCAAGGCAGTAATTCTAGCACCATCGTAAAGCTAATCCAGGAAAAAAATAGGAGGCATTCTATTTTCAACCTTTGCTACCTTTGTTTAGCTAAGAAAAAAACAAAGACCTGGATTTTTAGAAACTATAAAAGCCAATACTTCAGAAGAGGATAGGATGCTTTGCAGACCTCAGGCAGCGATACCCACAGCAAAACACTAGCTGCTTGCAAATGATGTCTGCTAACTGCATCCTAAGACGCTCTAGGGACTCGTAGTCAAGAGAAGCTGAGCAACCAGTTGCTCAGTAACGTGGAGATGCTGCTGCTCAGGTGTCTGAACACAGCAGTAATTAGTAATGAAAGTAAGAACTTGGTGCACTGGCTTTGAAAATAAGCTTGGTCAAGCCTGAAGAATGAACTCGAGTGACTCGCGCCCTTTCAAAAGGAGAGAGGTTTTCCCTTTAGATGTTCTGCTGTTTCAGGCTCGGTGTTACCTTTAAATGAGAGCCAGTAAGCGTTCTCATATTCTTCAGGCTAAAAGCTAGACCTCATCATTCCTGCCAAACAGGCAACACAAGCGCTGCTTGCACTCAAGGATCAATTTCTACATCGACAGGGTGGGAGAGTGGCCACAGGGATCCTGCCTGGGGCCTCAGCCAGATACGAAATCAGTGTTAGGCATTGACTCTGAGTGTTCTATCCACATCTCATGATCTATTGGCAATAAATGTTCTATGCATGCTGTAATAGGAAGTAATAAAGTTGTTGAACTACTACATGATGAACCCACTCAAACAACCGACAATTTCAGACACTATATGAACTTTGTCAATAATGGAGAGTTACAGCACAAGATCAGAAACCAGCCAATTTGCTGAGAAGGAAGGACATTCTGCCTAACCCTTTAAATCTTTCTACTCCTCTGCTCCAACCCAACAGGTCAGCTTAAAGCTCTGCCACTGAAAGTTTATCATAACATTTGACTTTGTACTGACAGAAGTGCTTATGTCCCATAGCTACAGCTGAGAATTTGTTTTTCATAGCACCGAGAGGTTTCACTGCCCAAGCAACTCCCACACAGCTGACCAGTTCTCAGATTCAGGAGTTCTGCATGCCATTTTCTGTCCCCAAACTTAATTTCATCCCAAGTATAATTATTCTTTAACTATTAATATTCGAACAGCAAAGTCTTCCTTTCACATCACATCTGCCATCCTACTCTTTCCTCATGGTACAATGACAAAGCTTACATAGAAGAGCACTGCTGTCAGTTAGGGTTTGGACCCCTTTGGCCAGATGCTCAAACAACTTAGGAGAACCTTATTCTTTTGGGTTTAAAAATATCATGTCGTTTTACTGCAAGTCCTTCACGTCATGTAACTTCAGTGAAACAACAGCATTTACAGGTTGTTGTAACAGCATTATACAGTTGGACTCAATCTTACAGGTCTTTTCCAACCTTTTTCATGCTTCTATGATTCTATAGAAACTATGCAAAAACACAATCTGAAAACACAGGTCCTAAGCCGTAATTAGCATTTTGTAATTGCTTTCAACAATGCTGATTTCTGACAACCCTCTGTTTATACACTTCCTTACCTACTTGCTTTTGCTGGAGGAGTTTTCTTTACTTGTATTGGAGTCTGGGTTATGGAATTTGGTATCTTAATCAGAAAAATCCAAGAGATACTGAGCAATTTAGTTTCTCTTTTTAAGCTGAATTGCAAAAAAGAAAAGGCAAAAGCAAAGCCATTTTTTTAAAATGGCAGATGGGAATGACGAAGTGCAAGGCAGTATGGAATAGGACTTAGCATCTTGGTTTCACAAAGGTGACTCATTTGGTCTCCATACTAAATATTACAGTTTGCACAATTATCAAAAGTTTCACACTGAATTGTAAATGTGCCCTTTGTAACGAAGTTTACTGCATTCAAGCCTACCAATATTTCAGATTCCACCAGATAAATCTGTATGATCCAGTATGACTAGAATGTAACAGAAACTGTTTTCAGGTGCTGAAGTATTCCAGTCCTGTGCCTAAATTATGCCAAGGCCAGTGCATATTTAAATATGAACTTACCTGGCTTACAGTTTTATTGATTAGGAACTTGCAAAGGGAAAAAACAACTTCAGAGAGAGCTAAGAAAACTCAAACATCTGTTTTCTCGTTCAAGTTGCAGTGATAAGCATAACATTAACACGGTGCTCCTACGTGTAAAATGTTGTATTATTTGAACCCAATTTTTTTCCTTTGCAATTGAGAACAAATTACTGAGATGACAAGAAATTCATAACATGATACACCCAGTTCACGAATTCCCATGTTTCTTCCCCACAATCACATATCACATTTTTTACTTTATATTTTTCCATTACTAGATTTTATCATCTTAACATTAGATGACAACATTTACTTGGCTTTAGGACCAGTTCAAAGAGACAGACAGCATCATATCCCTCAACATAAGCTGAAAATTTACGAACTGGGTCTCGCCATGTACTCAGTAACAACAGCTGCATCATCAAATGGGGAACTTTTTCACTGAAGTACATCTTTGAACCTTAACTTTCAAAGTTTCTTCATTCTACCAGTATTTGGGCTTCACTCTTGATTACCTGAGTTTAGAAACTTAGAACAAACATAGAATAATTTTGAACTGCCTTCCGAGTTCACTGTTCATGTAAACAGGTATTTGACATTTTCTCACTGTCTTTTCACATATTCCTGCGCCCATATTCCAAATAAAAAGGTAGCTGGAAAGAGGTGCATGAGTTTGGTTTAATTATCTGACGCACTTCCTTGCATTGTTTAGGTGAGGGTTCAGCTTCAATCCTATCTGCTGTGGCAACTGTATTAAACTTCAGTTTAATAGACATAAGAACAGAAACGTAACATCCATCGGAAACACGAGAACAATTTCCATCTTTTTCTTTTTTATTTAACCACATAAGTACATGTCAACAGTTGGCATAAACTTCATAAAAATACAGTACCTTTTTGTGCTGTAACACTAGTCACAATGTTTATATATAAAGTCTTTTTTCCTGCTTCCTTGAATTCAATTAACGTTTTAAAAAGTGACTTCCCAAAAGCCCTTTTTGTGATAGTTTCCTTATAGAAATTTTTCCAAAATCTATTCTGTAAAAGTTAAAAAGCTAATGCATTTTCAGCCATTCTCCCTCACCCTCTCAATAAAACAGATTTTAAAAAAATAAGAGTCTCAGAATACTAATCAGTTGTTACACTACTTCATCATAGATTTCCATTTAATTGATACTGTTACAGGCATGACAGATGCTATTCCTACAGCATCTAATATTTCTAGATGCTATTAGGGCTAAAAAGACCAGTCATATCAACAGACTGATGTGTAAACAAAAAAAAAAAAAAACACAAGCCAAAACAAAACCTGAACATGAATGATACACAGAGAAACATTAGACTTTAGAAGTCTTATACTGTAGAATCACAATTACTGTGATACTTCCCAATGGCAATAAACATACAAAAATTCTATCGAGTCAGTTAAACAACTAAAGGGTGTCCTTGCACTGGGTATCTTGGAAAGTGAATTCTCTAAATTCTTTATTACCTATAATACTGGTGTGACACCAAGATGACAGAAAAACTGCAGAACCAGTCTAATATTGCTGGAGCAATTATACCCACACAACTGACTATACCCATATGACAATTGGGTTGAATTTCATTTTTTTTTTAATGCTGATAAAGTCCAGGCAGGATCTAACACATGGCGAAAGAAAATAGGGCATAAATTTTGAAAGTAATTTCTTATCAAGTTAGGTGTTGAAGATCTAGTTAAGGCAGTGAAGGATTTATTTTAGTATCTTTCTAAGGCTTATGACAGATTTTTCCTGAATAAAGCATTTTCCCTTAAAAATTTCATGTATATTATGCCAGCTTATTCTGAATGTGTAAGAATGCTAAAGTTCCTTGGAGAAGCTAAACTATTGCTCACTGCAAATATTACCCTTATTAGTCTTCTTTTTTAATATCAGTAAGATTCCAAGAACATGCACCTAAATAATGAAGTTTCGAGTCTGCCTACCAACTTTTCCATTTCAAAAGCAAGCTTAAAAGCACGTGTTAAGTGATCCAAAATGACGAATGTTCTCACTCCTTTCAAAGAAAAAAAAATGTATTCCTCTCAGATATGACTAGTCAAACTATGTGACTTTTAAGAGAATTTCTAGTATCTCCTTGTCCAGAAGGGAGATGGGGAATGAAAGTGACATGAGAAACGTGATGCCAGATGCTATAGCACCATTCCTTTGTCCCCAGCTGCCAGCACCAAAGCTTTAAACAAACTTGCTTTGCTAAGACATTCTGACAGTCCCATTTCACAATATCATTGGTTTTGAGAATGGAGTTACTTCCCACAGCTACTTTTAACTCTTTTTGGATCAGTGTTAAATAAAATGTGCAAACATATAATCATTTGCATAGCAAATCTCAAGGGACTGACCCTGAAATAGAAATCCAAACTGTTAGGTTTAAGATACTTCTATAATCAGAATTCACTTAAAATGGTAAAAAATAAAATACACATTTTTCCATTTTAAGTCTAGTAGAAAAGGTATTTCTGATTTAGAATTCTTATAGTTACTAGCTTAAAAAGTTGAAAGACTAATGGTTCTTTGCATTGAAATGCTATTCCTTTGGAATCTTCAAGACTCTGTAATTGCTATTTTCAAATACTGTGATGAAATACGGCCTGGAATCCTTGCTCATAAGGGTACATAAGGGAATTTTGCCGCTGTTAGCTGGATCTTCGACATCCCAAATTTCAGGCATACTGCAACCAGGCCTAGGAAACATAAGAATAAGAAAAAAGAAATGCCATCAAAACCATATAGTTTGCTGAACTCAGTTTTATACCCCCCCCATGAATATTTGATCCCGCCATCTATATTTTTTTGTCTTTATCCTAGAAATTCTTATCAGATTACAAAATCAATAAATATAGTAGTAGTTTAAAAAACAGAACTGAGAATGTGTAAAATTTGTCTGCTTCTGTGGTTACATAATTAATAAGAATTAATTCGGAGGAGGAAGCGTACAAAACAACTCAGATTATGCAATGTGTTTTACCAGGGACCCTTAAAACTTCCTACACCATGGAGGGTGATGTTCACACTCCTAACATTCGTAGAGGAAACAAGACACCTTTAAAAAAAAAAAAGTAATGACTCCTTGCTTTGTTATTAAGGCACATAACCTACATCAATTCCCTATATAGTTACCTTTCAAAATTAGAATTAGTGAGACTTCCTAATTTTATCAAATAGCAAAGAAATAGAATAGAATAATTTAATTTTATTCTAAATGCAAAGAAAATAAAAGATCCAAACGAATCATGTTCTAAAGGCCAAAAAGAGGGAGAAAAAAAAGGAAAAACACATAGGATAATATTTTTATGCTCAAACTATCTCCTACTCTGCACCTTTTACTCATGCTAGGCTTTCATTATAAACACACATCTGCTCTTGCCATCACAAAATGACTTGTTTCCTTTGTGAATCTCTTCTGTATTTTACAGTGAAGTTTAAAAATACACAACACAGCTTCTCAGGTGCACACAAAGACAACAAGGTTGCTAATGTGGGTCAATTTATACTTAATATCTGGAGATGCTGGACAAAAGTGTATTTTGGACACTTAAAAAAGCACAGATCAACATTTCGAAACTACTACTTGATATGAATCTTAGACTACATATTTCAGCGGCATATCATTTTTGTGAAAAGGAGAGAGATTACTCACTTTTTTCTGCTTACACACAATGACTCTTCCAGAATGTAGTAATTCACTCCTAGTTTTATCAACTCTCTTTTCACTTCTTTTGCAGGTTTTCGACTGTACATGGAATACACTACTTTAGTTCTGGCCCTTCAAAAAGAGAAATAAGAGTTAGCTAGCAACATAGCGTGAAAATGTAAGCTTTAACTTTAGACATGACAGGAAGGCTTTTTATTTCACAAGACAACTAGGCTAAAACAAAGTTTAAACTAACAGTGCCATTTGCTTTAATGTGATTATTTGTTCACAAATACGATTCCAAGAACAATGTACACAGCCCTTTGATTTCTCTGTAGCAGGAGACAACTTTGTGACAAGATCCATGGTTACTGTGAACAGAATATGTAAAGATGTCAAAGCAATGCATTTACCATATAATATTCAAGGCTAGAAATGACCTTGCTTGGACTGATGGTGATCAGAAGAAATCATCTGCCCATTCTCTCCGCAAAAGGTCATACTCATTGCCCTTGTTCGGACTTTTCTAAATGCCGAGTGCAAGACCTAATGTCTGCCTATGCTGAATCAAGCAAAATCATCACTTGTAAACCATGATCCTGTTTATATTACCCAGTGATATCTTCCTTTGATTGTGCAAAGCATGATGTTGTTAAATCCTGTTCATTTTCTGATACTGTATCCTCTCCAGCTTATTTTCACCAAACATGCCTTGTCCTATATTTTTGTAGTTAGAATAGAATAGAAATAGAACAGAATAGAATATTTCGGTTGGAAGGGACCTACAGTGACCATCTAGTGCAACTGCCTGACCAATTCAGGGCTAAGTTAAAGCCAGTTAATGCCAGACACAGAACTAAGGACATAAGGCATATAAAATGAATCCTTTCCTTTTCTTTTTTATGCCTCTCTATCTTGATGTTTTCTTGTTGTGTCCTTTTTTAACCAGTTATAGAAAATTACCAAAAAATGATGCTATGATATTAAAAAAAGAAATTCATGACCTTTTCAGATAAATCAATTCCAATTTAGAAAAATATCCTGATTTTGCAAATAAAGTAAAACACTCAGTAACTCCATCACAAAATTTCAGTTTCAACTACTCTTAATATTTCAATAATTAGATATATTTTGATGAAATAAAAAGACAACCAATCACAGAAAGCTAATAGGAATAACTATACTGGCTATCTTGAGAAAAAAAATCGAGTCTGTCTACGATGTCAGGAGTAACTACAATGAAGAAAGGATATAATGTTATACATTAATTCCAATTCCAGTAATTATATTCTGGGGATTTTTGTATACAAGTTTGAAGCCATATCTATCCTACAGCATATCCTTTCTGATGAGCACAAATCCTGAAGAAATACTGCATGTGTTTTCAATCTGACTAAAATAAGAAATCAAGTTCTATGGGGTTTTAATAAATTTTACACTATAACGTGATGCCATTCCTACTGTATACTACCAATAATAAGAGAATTAGTAGCAAATAAAAATAAATCCTCATCTTTGAAATTTACCTTAATCCTGCATCTTCATAGTGAGGATGATTTACAATAGGACGAAGTGTAGACAATTTAACACTTGCCATTGTAGGCATTGCTCCTGCAAAAACTGCATCTGAAATACAGAATGAAAGGCATGTTTGAAATGAAGAATCAAGCAGTAAAAGCAGAGAAGCAATCTTCAAATATCTAAACACTAATCCTGTAGAAAAATGTAAAAAGGGTAGGGTTCTCTTTTTGAAAAAGCCTTACGTCGCACCAACAGGAAATGCATAAAATCACCGTTTTTTTTTTTAAAACCTTGAACTCAATATAAGTCATTTGATAACTAAACATCTAAGAACAGACATTTAATACACATTATTTTTCTTGAATTCATTATGACAACAAGTTTTCATTTGTCACTTCTTAGACCATTGCCAAGTAAGCAACAAAATCTCAGTCTACTTCAGCTTGAAAGTATTTTCCTGCTAAAAAGGTAACTACTTTGTTTCCAGCTAGTTTTCTGACACTTTTACTCATTTCAGTAAAAGGACTGGTGCAACCACAACCCACACACTCTGAATTCTCTTACAGCAAAAGGATGATCATGGACCCACATCCAGGACCTGTGTCATTTAAGTAAAAAAATCTATTTTAATTGGACTTTGCAAAAACACTTCTCTTGTAGAAATACTACTGCAGTGGCAAGAAGCTCCAGACTGGTAGCTTGGAATCTAACAAAGCAAGCTTTCAGTGTTTTTTCCATTTGAGATAGCTTCTATATGGACAAGTATATGTCACTAAACCATGGCTTTAGGACAGACCCAAGGCAAAGCCACAGATAGTAGCAATACCTCTGCAGTCATTCATACTAAGTTCCATAGTTACATCTCACAGTAAATGGGAAACATCATACATTATTAAATAGTTTACCTTGTCTGGTATTGACTTTTATCCACTCTAGAAGTTCCTCCTGTGGCAAATTGCTAAATTCTCCCATGATGTTCCACTGAGTTTGAAGGTTTGCTGATCCCTCTATTGCCATCAATGCTAAAATAGCAAAGACCAACGTTTTGGGCTGGATTTTACAGAAGAGCCATCCAAACAACTGAAATGCAAGAATCGATTAATTTCTCGACAACAATTCTGTAATGTATGCAGCACAATTCATTTTTATTTATCCATAGTGAACCTAACATATATTACAATATGAAACATCTCTGCTATTGCTTCTCCACTAAACTTTAGTACTTCTTGTGAGGTCTCACTGAAGTTTACTGAACGTAGGGTATTATATTTGTAATTCTACAATAAAAAGAAAATTGACATTAGCTTTTAAAGTTGTAGTTCAAATGTCAAAGTCTGCAAGTAAAGCTGATTCAATAATGCTTACTGCACTTTTACAGTATTTTATCTCCTATTTACATGGAAAGTTTCTATCTGTAATATATGGATTAGAGATCGTACTGCAAACTTCTGAAAACATACCAGGAAAGCAGACTTTGGGGATATAAGGTTAATGTTCCTTTATATCCTACTCTTCCCTGTCTTGAACTGAAAAAGATGGCTCTTGCCTTTTTTCTTAAAGATAGTTTGCTGGAAGCAATAAGCAAATGCTGATAAATATGTGAAATGGGTAGTTAAGAATAAAGAAGTACCAAATTTGCTATGTTGAAGTGCAGTTTGAGCAAGAACACTTTATCTCATCCATACCTGACCTATACCTTAAATAAGACAAAGTATGAATTACTTTTTTTCCCCAAGCTGTAATTAGAAGTAAGGCTCCGTATTTCAAAAATATCAAACCTGCACTAAATAAGTACATTTCATTCCGAGTACCTTTACCCATTTTTTAATTAAAGCATGAAACAATAAAGTTTCACAGTAAAACTTCCCACTAGGCTGACTACACCAATTAGGCACTGTATGTTACCTTTGTTATAAACTAAACATAAACTACTTTAGATCATTAGAATTCTCAAGCCACCTCTCCAAAAATACAATGTTCCCTACTCTCATCCTCAAAGACTTGCTAAACACTCTAGCAAGAACAGCAATATTATCCAGGGAAACAATATACCAAATATGCCTGACCACTGTGTAGGTCTGGAAGGATGAAGGGAAATTCATTTGTATGCTGCTCTACATGAGCAAACCTTCTTTTTACCAACAGTCACAAAAGTGTCACTTCAAGAACATGTTAGAACTTCGGAATTCTTTGAGTTCCATGGCTTTTCAAATCAAAGAAAAATCACACTGCTATCACACTTTTATAAAAGCTCACTAATGTTTGAAGTATCTAAATTTACCACTATTTTCTTTACATTAAGACTCTAGAATGGCCAAACATATATGCAATGCAAAAGATGCATTTCTTTTACGGGATGCTGTTTCTCATGTGGTTTTAACCAATTCAAGGGTTTTTATTGGTTTTTGTCAAATGAATATGTTAGGTATTGTTCTTTGCTTTCAAAATTCCCACTCAGGATAGTATAATTCCTCCTAATAGAAAGAGGAAATGTGTGGATGTGAACAGTTATTTTTATCGTCCATCAGGTGCCACCAGCTGCAACACTGAGGTAATGGGAAGTACAGAGATTTAAGCAATGGGCTGAGAGAACACAACATACAAAATTCTTTTTCCATGTGTAGCATGTCTTTCACCTGTTTGGTCATTTTTGGTTTGTGTTACCAATGTCCACTTCAGGTTGACTGTTCACTAAGAAAAGGATATAGTTTGAAAGGTGGCTGACTAACACTTTATCTATCTGTAGCCTCAGAATAAATTACTTCACATAATGATAAATGTACTGAGTGTTAATCAATCATTTCGTCACAAGTCCCATCTTCCCCTTCTCATCTCCCTCCATCGCAGCAATTCTTCTGAGTCAATACTGCACATACAGTCAGATTTTTCAACCTCAAAATACTACTTCTGCTCAGCAGCCAGTAGCACAGAAAAAGCTCGTTAAAACCCACTTGATATTTTCCTGACCCTACAAAAAATTAAGAATTTTTCTTATCCCTTTGCTTGCTTAAGTCAGAGCAGTCTTAGAAGTGGTCTGATCGATAGTCGCTCAACAGCCTTATTGGCCACTGTTTCTCTCTCACGCTGAAGCCAGCCGTGTACTACCTGGAAGATTACCTCCCTACTAAAGAAAGTGTTCAGTCAGACCAGAGAAAAATGAGCTTGTCTTTTACAGGTATCAATCAACACCAACCTAGGGAACATGCCCAACAGGCAAAAGAACCTTCACTGATAACAAGACAGGGGAATTAATTTTATTTTTACTTACATTGTTCACCTAGAGTTGGGTACTCTTGAACACAAGTATGTATTTCTCCCAAGACGCAAGTCAGGGCCAGAAGAACTGTCCAAACTGCAGTAATCTTAAGTCTTTCCTAGCATTCAAGACCTATTTCTATCAAGCCAATTGTGCCTCCACAATGGTGCAAAGGAGGATGCAAAAACCACTGGACTTGAGCCATCTGGTCCAACAGGGGCAGCTCCCAGAATAAGTTATCATCTGCATTTGTAGCTTCCCGAGAAGCTTATTCTTACTCTACAACCACAGGAAACAGCAGAACAACCAAAGGGCCAAAATGCATTGGAAGCAGAGAAAAGAAAACATTGATAAAATACTCTGAGCCTGTCCTTCTTCCAATAGTGATACCATGTGACATCCTCTAAGACCCAAAACGCAATGATTACCAAAGGCACTAGTTTTCATCACTGGCCTGACAACCTTAGTTGCAGTGCTAAAACAAAACCCACAACAATCGAGGGTGCATTACTGTAGTGCCATTACTCAGGTGCTTTAAAAAAAAGAAATAAAAAGATCACCAGATGAAAACTTTAACTAATTTGCCATGTAACAGCTTACTATATGGAAAAAAGCAAATGAGGCTACATATTAATAGCTCATCTTTCAGTCATTACCAATTGCAAGGTACTTTTTCCTATCTTTCAGAGATTATTTCTCTCCATACAGCAAAAAAAGCAATATAGATTTTTTTGTTTTTCAGTTCTCCGAAGGCTGAGAGGCCTTTTCCTGTTGCACAAAATAGAGAAATATTTTCAGTTCTACGCTTCACCCACTGCAAAATGCTACAAAAAATTTCCAATAATAAGAAGGCAGAAAACACCATCAATTTTATTCTAGGAACACACAGTTAAAACAAGAATTAATAACAAATTAACTTTGGACAGGATTCATTTATATTGTAATTGTTCTCTAGAAATCATATGTTAGAAGAAAATAGACTTTTTTCTTTTTGCTTTTCTGACTTGTGAAAAGCAACTTCATTTCAAATTACTCAAAAACACCTCATGAAAGTTCATTTAGAAAAAATTAACCGCCACGTAACTGCTGTTACTTAAACAACCAGACCACCTAAGAGGACACCAGTATTTCAACAACAACTAACTAAAAGCTGGAAAATATTCTAAGAACACCTGTGAACTTTACAGAACAGCAAAAGTGCAGAGGAAATTAAATTTCTCTTAAGTCTCAATACTTGTAACTAAGGTGGATAAATACAGAGTTTTTGACACTTTTTAGCATTTTATATGTTCACTGTACAGATTCATTTGATGTTGGCAAACACTCAGCACTTTTACTTATGACGAGTAACAAAACAGGCACCAAGAAAGAGACGAGCACAACATTTAAGCAGACTGATACTGTGTAGCCTGTCCAGCATTATTAAGAACTGTCCTTCCCTGAAAGAACATCCAGGGAAGCAATCCTGTTTTCTGGGAAACAATCATTTGTTCAGCTGCCTTAGCAAAGGACAGCTTTCTTCTCTTTGCATAATTCTGTCTCATTCACTTATGTTCCAGTTTCATGACAGAGGTGTCAGGTATTCCACAGACAGTAATTGCCTTCACCATACAACCCTAATTCACTTTTAGGACAGGTTCCAGTCACAGATACTGTGGGAAAAACAATGTCTATCGGGCGTAACTCAAGTGGCTGAGTCACCATCCCTAAAGGTAAAAGACATGTAGATGTGGTGCTTAGGAACATGGTTTACAGGTGTTTTTGGCAGAGCTAGGTTAACAGTTGGACTTGTGAACTTAAAGGTTTTTTCCAACCTAAACAATTCTACAATTATATTCTGTATCATACTGCATATGCACAAGACACCCAGAAAAAGGTTGTACATACACTGTCGGTTCTAGCACTCTGGATTTTGAGTACTGAACATTGTAATGTTATTCTTGTATTTCTTCAGTTTTCAAGAAGAGCAAACCTAATGACTCACATTTGTTATTAAAATCCTAATTTTCTTCTCCAGCCAATACTAGCTCCCCAACTCTGTCAAACGTTTCTCTTTTTTCCTTCTTCTGTGTTATGTCTGCAACAGTTCTTAGCACTGGATTCTTTCTCCCGCTCACCCTCACAGTGATGTTCTCCATATAGACATTTTCACAAATTCCTCATCTCGTCTTCCCAATTTGTTTTCTTGTTAGTAAGCCCAGCTCACTATTAATCATAATCTTTCATGCTTTCAAGGTGGGTTGGTTGTGTGAAGTAAATAACACTTTCTACAAAAATCACAGCATGGTTGAAGTTGGAAGGGACCTCTGAAGGTCATCTGGTCCAGCCCCCTGCTCAAGCAGGGCCACCTAGAGCTGGTTGCCCAGGACCGTGTCCAGACGGCTTCTAAATATCTCCAAGGATAAAGCCTCCACAACCTCCCTGGGCAACCTGTGCCAGTGCTCAGTCACCCTCACAGTGAAAAAGTGTTTCCTGATGTTCAGAGCGAACCTCCTGTATTTCCCTGTGTGCCCACCACCTCCTGTCCTGTCACTGGGCACCACTGAAAAGAGCCTGGCTCCATTCTCTTTACAGTCTCCCTTCAGGTATTCGTACACATTGATAAGGTTCCCCTGAGCTGTCTCTTCTCCAGACTGCACAGTCCCAGCTCTCTCAGCCTTTCCTCATAGGAGAGATGGTCCTTAAACACGCTTGTGGCCTTTTGCTGGACTCTCCAGTATGTCCATGCCTTTGTTGCACTGGGGAGCACAGAACTTGATCCAGCACTCCAGCTGTGGTCTCACCAGTACTGAATTATCGGGAAAGGATCACCTCCCTCAACTTGCTAGCAACACTCACACAGCCCAGGATTCTGTTGGCCTTCTTTGCAGCAAGGGTACATTGCTGACTCATGTTCAACTTGGTGTCCACCAGAACCCCAGGTCCTTTTCTGCAAAGCAGCTTTCCAGCTGGTCAGCTCCCAGCATGTACTGGTGCCTGCAGTTGTTCCTCCCTAGGTGCAGGCGGCACTTCCCTTTGTTAAACTGCATGAAGCTCCTGTCAGCTCATCTCTCCAGCCTGTTGAGGTCCCTTTGGATGGCAGCACACCCATCTGGTGTACCAGCCACTCCTCCCAGTTCTGCAGCATCAGCAAACTTGCTGAGGGTACACTCTGCCCCACCATCCAGCCCATTAACAATGATGTTGAACAGGACTGGATGCAGTATTTGACCCCTGGGGTACATCGCGAGTTACTGGATCATTAGACTTCGTACCACTGATCACCCCTCTCCGGTCCCAGCCATTCAGCCAGTTTTCAGTCTAGCTCCCTGTCTGCTTCCCTGACAAAGGACTGCTTACCCTACTTTTGCTGCAACTGCAGAACTTCTAAACCAGCTATTCAGACACAATCTATTTCACTTCTTAAAACCACAGATACTAAAACATGGAAAGCCAATTCTAAGATATTTTGTAACTGGAGAAAAATCTAGTAATATTTTATGTTATGGATGATTTCAAGTTGGAAAATTAAATCTGAGTTAGGCATATGACTTTTGATTTTTAAGGCTGAAATGTTTTCAACATGCAAGACTTCAAAACTATACTTCTGGAAAGAATTAAATACATAAAAAATATGCAAGGCAGTAAGTTCTAAAGAGCTGTGAAAACACAATGTAAACAAAGTCAAACACTGTTTGGATAAAATTAATAGTCAATAAAAAAACTCCCAATGGCACAGAAGTGTGTAAATACAGTAAAATCCAGTGCACGTCTCCCTGTGCTCAGGATCAATACACAGCATATTAACTCGTATAATAATGCAATTGAACAAGTCGCATAAAACGAGACATTTGCTTTATTTGGGGAGAAGGGAGAATGGAATTTGTGCAACCATAATTTTCGACAGGCAATATAATCTGGTTTATTTTTAACTGGTGCATTCAGATTCAGCAATTTGACACAGAAATTTGCTTTAGGACAAATATCAGGGTAATACTGTAAGTAGTGAGACAGCTACAGCATTAAAAAAAAAAAGATCTTACCTGTTTTGAACACACTAAGGAAGCCATAACACATAGATGTGGTGTCAAAAACAGTTTTAGTCTCATGATTAAAATCGCTAGGACACTGTATGCCAACAGCTGCAATGCATGGTATACCAGCTGCAAAAAAAACAAACAAACAACAGCATAATATTTGCATACTTCTCATTTGTCTTAAACATGAAACTTCATTTTCAGTATAGCTTAAATGAGCTTGTCTGAAAAAGTGTCAAAGTAAAGATCTTCCCATTTCAGATAGTGATAAGGACTTCCTGTTACCTTTTTTCTAACGTGTATGTAGTATGCTAAGGTATGGAACAACCGGAATAATAAACATTAACGATAAAACCAAAAGGAACTGGAGAAATGGCTAGCTATGCAAAAGATCCTGAAACATAAACAGGCAATAACATATGTAAAATTTCTTGTATAACCTCTTTATAGAAGTGAGGAGACCTTGCTATTTAATACCTAAAATACCTAAGTATGAAATGAAAGAAGCAAATAAAATAATCCTTGGTACTTGCACAGCCACAAGCAGCTTGCTTTAGTATTCTCAAAAAAGGTTAAAGAGCAGAGATGTCACTCACCACTCCTAAGATTGAACCTATGTTATTTGTGAAAGTGCTGTGGTAAATCATACAGGCATTTTTGCAGTCAGCGCTTTATCTAATGGATTGATTATCATATTTTGAATGGTGTAAGCACAAACCACAAACTGCTGCTAAGGAAGTTTTGCACTGTCCTTGCTGACTTATATGGTTTCTTTAATTGCAATTAAGAAAGCTGCCATTCAATTAGATTTTTTGCATAATTTTATTAAAAGAACCACATGTAGAATTATTTTCATTATGGCACATTTCAAATCAGAATTTTAACATTATCTGTCACGTGAAGCCCCAGTAAAGGAATCAATCTCCTTCTCAGTCTTTATGGGGAAAATGGGAGGTCCAGCATAATTTCAGTGTCTTTCTGTACTGCTACAGCAAAAGCCTAAAAGACTCCTCTCTTGCACTGCCACCCCACCATTAGCTAGTATTTTTTTTTGTCCAACATTCCAGAGTTATTCTGGTGACGTACCAGACCCAATTTAAGACGAGGGAATAAAAGATGCAAATACTTAGCTTCAAACAGATCACATATCAGGATCAGACCATTGCAACCTGTACTTCAATATTGAGTATTCACATTAACATACAAATAAAATTGTGCGGAAAACGAATCTTACCTCACCGTGGTTAAAACGTTCCTCTCTGAATAAAAAATAGAAAATCACATTATTTGGTTATGTACTACAGAAGCACTGGTTTTACTTTGAAGTCATCTGTAGTAGAGCTCTAGACAGCTGAACTAATCCAGTAAGCATGAGTCAGCGCCTGCACAGATTTCCCGCCCCCCCGTAACAAGCTTTGAAATATATTGCAAATTAGTAACTATCCTTCTCAGTCCCCATATATATCTGGAAATAGGAAAATTAGTTTTAGCAGGTTTTTTAATTCCTGGAAGTAATTATTTCATATACAGAAAAGCTTATTTAGAGAATAAAACTTCAGTAACATAAAACAGGCATAGCACTGGTACCAAAAAAAAAAAAAAAAAAAAAAAAGTCCATCATTTACTCAGGTACTAGATAAATTGGTTTTGGATTCTCAGAAGGAAATACAAATGTGAAAAGAGTGAAAATCATGTATACTTGTTGCTCTCCAAGAACATCTACGAAGACAGGATGCTGAATCCTGCTCACATCTGTTGAAATCTTGATAATGGTCATTAGACTATAGAAAGCAGAGATCACTGAAATGATTAGTGATAAATTAAAAAAGACAACAAATATGGAAGCAAAAAGATATGTCAGGGAAATGACAAGATTCAATTGCACAAATTGACTACTCTTGAGCACAGCATCAACAAGTGATGCTAAATGGCTGTGACAGAGCATGTATTACAGATATTTAGAGAAGATAAAACCAATACAGTTGGGATCCCTTCCTAAAGATGAGACTCAGGTACCTTGTAACCCAGAAAAAAATAATGGGGTGGAAAGAATTTGCACTAACTACTTAGAGAAGAAAAGCAAATAGGCACATAAATAAATATTGGTTTAGGAACACAGAAGAAAAATTATTAAATAGAAAAATTTGTGGGTAAGAGGGTTAAGATGTCTAAAACTAAGTTCATCAGCTAAGCTTCTAGACATCTTATAAAATCCCATATATAGCACATCCAAGCCACTCAGCTACTGAACTATACATAATTTACCCTTCAAAAAGGAACAACATATTTTAGAATTCTGAATTATCTCGCATACAGAAAATCAAATAAACTTCCAGCAGAAAATTCAGTTTTACATTAAAAAGACAACAGTATTTACCTTTCATATTGGCCTGCCTGAGATAAGGCCCACATAAGATATTTAACTGCCTGAAGAAAACAAGAGCCAACAAAAAGTCTGAATAAACTTTCAAAAGCATTTTCAACATTTGCTAAATTAAATTACACCTGGGTAATCTCATTTTGAGATAATGCTAAGATAAAGACATGCAATGTTTTAGCTAAAAAATTCTTTTTGAGGATGTTTAATTAGCCAGGCAGTTAGCAGTTATCCCATCTGTTCTTGTATAAACCATAAGCTGTTTTTACACAAATTATACATAATTAAATTTATAAAAACAGTTATAAACTTCAGTTATAGTACTCATCAGCTAAGCGACAGAAATTTTTTTGGCGCTTAACAACTAAACAAGTTTTACCGCTGACTCAGGACTGGACCTTTGCAAAAAATCTATGTAAAGAGAATACAGAATTTAAAGCAAATATTTTTGAAAACCTGTATTTTATCTAACTGTACTGGGTTTATGTGGCAAGGTTTTGGCAGCAAGGAGGCTGCAGGAGTGGCTTCTGTGAGAAGAGACCAGGGGCTGCCCCCATGTCAGACAGAGTGAGTTCCAGCCAGCTCCAAAACAGATCTCCCACTGGGCAAAGCTGAGCGCCATCGGTGATGCTGGTGGTGCCTCTGTTGATGGTGTTTAAGAATAGGTAAAACACACTATGCAGCAGCTTTAAGAGAGACCAATGAGAAAAAATGGGAAAGAAACAACCCTGGAGACATCAAGGTCAGTGAAGAAGTGGCAGGAGATGCTCCAGGCACCAAAGCAGAGATTCCCCTGCAGCTTGTGGAGAGAACACAGTGATACAGGTCTTCCACCCTACAGCCCATGGAGGACCAATGTGGAGCAGATGTCCACCCTGCAGCCTGTGGAGGACCCCATGCCAGAGCAGGTGGACATGGCCTGAAGGAAGCTGCAACCCACAGACAGCCCACACAGGGGCAAGCTCCTGGCAGGAATTGCAGCTCGCAGAGAGGAGCCCACAGAGAAGCATGTTTTCTGGCAGGAGCTATGACCCTGAAGGACTGTACCCTGTGGAAAGGACCCATGCTGGTGCAGTTCTTAAAGAACTGCAGCCTGTGGGAGGGACCCACTGAGCCTGGAAAAAAAGAGGAAGTTGGTTTTAGTTTTGTTTTTGTTTCTCACGATCCTACTCTATTTTTAATTGACAGTAAATTAAATTAATCTGCCTCAATTCGAGTCTTGTTTTGCTCATGACAGTAAAGTCTGTGAGTGATCTCCCTGTCCCTGTCTTGACCCATGAGATTTTTCAACCCTTTTTTTCCGCCCCGTGTCCTGATAAGGACAGGGAATGAGAGCACAGCTTGGTGGGCACCTGGCAGCCAGCCAAGGTTAGCCCACCACACTGACTTTTTCCCATCTCAAAATACATAGCAATCCCTTCAAAAAAACCTAAAAAGCAAATTCAAGGTAAAGGTGATTCACTGTATCAATCACTTACCTTTTTGATGATTACCCCAAAAACCACCAGAACAACTGGTAATAGCAGAGTCTTTGTGTATCTTACTGGAGTCTACGAGGTAAATAAACTGCATTAATTACTTTGCCTTCACCTATAATTACTTCAACAGTAATTTTAAAGGAAACAACACAATGAGTTCCTCGTCGAGTAAAATGTAAGTTTAAACATTCAACAAGAACAAAGTAAGCTTAAAGAAACTCAAATTTAAACTCCACACAGCAATCACACTGGAGGCCGTAATATTAAGGTCATTAGTAAATTATTCCCAGTTCTTTAGCAAGTCACCCAAAGACTAAGAGTAGATTGTATCTCATCTGAATTTAAGTACTATGGGTTGAGTAACCTATAAACATTCTAAATGCATATCTAGATACCGATGAATTAAAAAAAGTCTAACGCCACATTAAGAAGCTTCGATGCTCTTCCGTAGTCTAAACCTACCACACAAGACCTTTGCAGCTCTCAGTACGTCTTCCAAATACTCAAAACCAGTTACTGAAAACCACATAAAATCTTAAGTTTGTAGAACTGTAACCTTTCATTTATCACTGAGCAAGCACTTTTTCATCCACACAAGCACGTTTCTTAGATCCAAAAAAATCAAAACATTGTTTTGTTTTTAGTTCATTTAAAAGCAATAAACCTAGTTAAATTTAGCTTAAGTTCATTAGTATCTCTAACTTCATGAGTAAGCACTTGAACTTATGATGGCAGTAGGAGGTTATGGCTCTCAGATGTTTTAAGTTATAAATTCAGACAAAACTAGAAGTTCCTCTTGGAAGAGGGAGTTTTGATCAAATTACCTCTTTTTCCATGAAGTCAAACTCTGCAGCACAGGTATACATTAATGTATCAAAATCCTTGTAGCCAATAAATTTAGATTTTAATATATTTCCTATATGAGCCTGGTAGGATATACGGGGAAAAAAAAAGCTGTAGTAAGCAAAACTGTTCTGTTTTCCACAACAAAGTAGTTTAAATGTATATGAGAAATATCTTTAATTAGAGCAGACATTTATACCATTTACAATATTGTTATAAGAGCACCAAAAATGTATTTCTGGTATATTAAATGACATCTTTGAGTTTAACACAGATTGGACTGTGTTAAATAAACAGCAGAAAGCAGCAGAAAATGGGTGTTACCATCGCAAATGGGTTCAACAAGAGTACAGTTTTGCATTATTCATTTTTTAAGATATGAGCTTCCCATCTTTTGCCCCTTGATGCACATCTGCAGACAGGTTTTTAACAGTAGAACCTGACAATAAAGGGGCTGAAGTGAAGCAAGGAGTCCTAGTTACAAACCTCTCAAAACTGTCTTAAAAAATAGTTT
Organism: Ibidorhyncha struthersii; assembly: GCA_013398815.1. Lineage (NCBI taxonomy): Eukaryota > Metazoa > Chordata > Aves > Charadriiformes > Charadriidae > Ibidorhyncha > Ibidorhyncha struthersii. The sequence continues at coordinate 232,618 of VZSZ01012185.1, read as the reverse complement.
CAGAGGAAAGTGAAGTAAGAAATTGAGTAAATAGGGAAAATATGCTGGTAGAATATATCCAAAACAAACAAAAGAGCTATAAACCCACATTTAAAAACAAACACACAGGGTGTTTACTAACTCAATAGAAAAAACATTTGTCTTTTCACAAACTTTGGTCATAATACCTCAAAGTGATAATACATAATGAATGAGAAAGCAAATATGCAATCCCTCTGCCATTTCTGCAAAACAAAGCCTGGAATTTTAGGAAAGTGTATCAGTAAGATGCCAAAATCAAAGTGTTAAGCATTATAAAAATTTTGAAAAACACCACCCAGACACTCAGATAAGAGAACTTACATCATCAGCTATTCCAAACGCTAAAGAAGTTAGGTATTTCAAGGTGACTGTCCCAAATAACCAGGCACATCCTTCAATGACCTTAAAGAAATATATTCAGAATGAAATAAACATAACAAACCTTTAAAGGGATATTTTCTTTTCTAAAAGGCTTATAAAATTTAGCTACTAGTTACAAATTCTCCTATGTTATCACAAGTACAGTAATTTCTAACCAATCACACTTCCCAAATTTCAATGCACTGGAGTATTTAAAGTTTTTTTAAATATTTTCTATTGCAGCTGAAATAATTTTGTGCAACCAATTTATATTATGGCTGCACATGACATCATTATAGCCCAGGAGGTACCAAAGTTAACTTTAAACAGAGGCAGCCTAACTGTCAGTTCCACCTGTTTTGCATACACCAGTGTGTAGCGGTTATTTCCCACCCATAGCCTCTCCATATTATCAGGTACTGTGGTAATTCAAATCTTCGGAGGAATTTGCTGATTTATAGTACCTTCTCAAGATAATCTCAAGTTAGAACTTGAAGGAAATATAAAGAAAGTATGTACAATTACTACTTTTAGTTACATATCACGTTTATCCCTGTACCAGAAAGATTAAATTATTGGCAATCTAGCTTAATGTAATTCTTTATAAAACCAGATCAACTGAATAGGACAACCTGGCTCAGTATCTTGTATCTGGGACCAGCAGCAGATGCTTTCTGAGAGAATATAACAAAACATAAACCAGGGGTTTTATGTGATGACAGGCTGCATTCAATCATGCCATTTAATAGCTGCAAATGAACCTAACTACCTAGGAGGTACCAAATCCTTTTCTGAATGCCTCTCTTTTTTTTTTTTTTTTTGCTTCCACAGTACCTTTTTTCTCTCTTACAAGCTCATTGCTGCTAGCATAAGGGGCACTAAATAAACTATAATTATATCCTACTTTTAATTCACTGGCTTTGTCATATTTACCTTTATCTTACAAGATGTGGAATTCAAACCTATTTTAAAATATCAGCTATTTAACGATTCTACATTAATAATTAACTTCATACACTCTCTACTTAAATTTGATGGTAGTACATTTCAGGGGAAGGCATTCTATTTTATTTTTTTTTAAGCAAGACACATTGACTGAGACTGCATGCATATATTTAGGATGCTAAGTATGAGCTTACAAAATAAAAAAAAAAAAAATTTTCAGCTTTCTTTGCAGTTCCTTCTCCATGATTTCCATCATGTATTTTCCTTTTTGATGTCTGCTCAGTAATGAATTGATATTTTCAGAGAACTTTTCATAAGAATACCAAGATTTCCCTGCTAAGTGGCAAGGACTTATTTAGGGTCAATTATTTTATATACATACTTAGGGTGGTGGTGGTCTTCTTTTGAAAACTTACCATTTAATCCTACCCTTTGTTTCTTACCTTCTAACATTCACACCTTATCCCATGGAGCTTATTTTCTTTTATAGTTCCAGTTAGATACCTTCCCCAAAAGGTTTCTGAAATTCAAGTGCATTACATTCACCCACGCACCCTTATCTACATCCTTCAAAGAAGTCATACATTTGTGAGTGTGACTTCCTTTCACGGAGGCTGTATCTGACCTATCTCATTATATTGCATGTACATAAAGCCTTAACAACTTCATCACTGTTGACATTTTTATTCTCTTACGAAAGTTAGCCATATTGGTCTGCAGTTCCACAAATGCTTTTGATCTCCTTTTTAAAAACTGACATCAATTTGCCTACGTTCCCTTTTCCCCTGGTACCACAGCTAACTGCATTGGCAGGTTATACATGCACTGCAATTTGTAATAAATTTTTTTATTCCTTTGTATTCTAATTCCTTTATAATAACTGTATGAATGCCACCCAGTTTTGCTAACAGGATACCTTCACTTAACAAGAACATAGTCTTGGTAGGCTCCCATTTCAGGTGTTTTTACAAGTTAATGTTATGTCTTAAGCAGCAAGTTGCTTCTCATGGTTACAATACTATATTTTATCATGGTTTTGAAGGTGTCCTCTATGTTTGGACATGACTTGTTCTGCCCTCAAACCCCACCCACATACCTTAGTGTTTTACTCTGACTTGCTTCTTTTACTTAGTTAGGTAATTATAAGTTGCTTGCTGTTGTTATAAAAAATATCCTAAAAAAATTATATAAGACATTTTAGTGCAGTATCTTAATTTCCATTTCTCCAAGCACTGTTAGCCTTTTACTTGCCTTTTCTAAATTGTCCTTTATTTTAAAGGGATTTTCACACAGATCTTAGGTTTAGTAAACATGTTTAAATTGGTAATTTAAAATTAAACATGTTGCTATTTGAAGGCTATTTCAATTTTCTAATATAAATATATGTTTATGCCCCTTTTCTTCCTTCAGTAATTTAAGATTAATTTCTGTGAATTTGGACAATTTACTTAAAGACACTAATTCAGCTATGTTTCTTTATTTCCAACTATTAGAAACAAAAACGGAAGTTATTTCCATATTTCATTAAAACAAAACAGAGTCATAGTTCTCTTCTGGAATTCAAAATATATGAAATTCCTTACCCACAGGCAGACTTCTCTTCTGCTGCTTTTCAAGACTTTTGGACTCAATTCAAGAATTCCCTAATAATAAAAATGAATGTACATTCTCAGGTAGCATAGTAACAGCAAGATATTCCAATACCCTAGATGAGTTGGTTTTTTTTTTTGTTTTGGTAAGAGCCTATTGTACCACACAGTTATTTATTAAAAACCCCTCCATAATTAATGCAGCCTGAAATATAAATGTATGTATAATATTGTGATTTCACCCTGCACTGGCAAAACATGCCAACATAAAAGCTCTTACTGCAGTTCACATACAATTAATGGAACACTACTCTTCTCCTTAACAAGTTAAGATTCTGTATTACACAGTTCTAAGCTTCTTTAAAAAAAAAAAAAAAAAACAAACGATGGGAAACAATTATGTCTGCTTAAGACACTTCTGAAGCAATAAATAAATTACTGGCAGCATAATGCAAACAATTTTCAAACAAGGCAACAGAAGATGGGGTGTGGTAGGAGTTACTGGTATTTTGCTGTTTCACATTACGTTCCTCATTTTATGACAAAGAGACAACTCACTTTAAGTTAATTTGATGAAAAAAGTAATTAAGAAAAACTGAGAATTAACTTAAAAGTTTTCAAAAACCCAGTCCATATGTGACACTAAGACTGAGGCCACTATAAGCACCCAAATAACAGACAACCAATAAATATTTCTTCCAAAGCAGAAACTAGGCAAGAAATTCAGTGTACCTGTACTTAGTATATAATTACAAAAGCTGCTACAAGAAACTACAGTGGGTTTATAACAAGCAAACTATATTACAGCAAATACCAGTAGTCAAGGCATCTTATTCTTAGCATAGGATTATGTTGATGGACAAAATACAATCAAAAGAAAAAAAAAAAATCACTGAGCTCACCCCAAGCTTCTAGGAGAAGCAAAAAGAACCGGAAATGGAGATGACTTGCAGTATACTAAACAAGATCTATTCACAGAATCTTATCTCCTACTTCCTATGTACATAATTCCCTTAAGAGAAACTGTATGAAACTGAAAGAGGCAGGGGGTTGTTTTTCCTATTTAAGAAAAATTTAAGATAGTGAATGATGAAACGATGAGTCTTCAGTGAATACTTTCACTAACATGGCAGTATGACTCAGCAGGTTCAAATAGTCTAAAACAATTGTCATATGTTTTAGTCATTTGTTCTGCATTTACAGTTTCACAAATCCTCCTTGTTCATGTTCTTGTTTTGCAATTATTCTGGTCAAAAATACGTATGTGGTAAATCTCATACTTTTATAAAAAGAAGAGAGCTACAAAAACAAAAGAACTGAGCCTTAAATGTATTTCTTTTATTAAGAGGTCTTGGCGTAAAAACATGATTTTTTAATTTTTAAATTTAAATTTTAAATTAGTATTTACCCATTCTCCAAACATCTTTAAGGTCTCATTCTGTTTGTCATGTGAAAGATTTCTCAATTATCCGGTAATGCAGCAGTTTCACATTGTCTATTAATACATACATAACAGTACAGCATTAAGGTCTTATGATTTTTTTCTTAAACAACTTACCCAGATAACTACTAAAGATGCAGCATAATATGACGTCAATAACATTGAATTACCAAACATCAGAATAAAACACACTACAAGAGATACCTGAAAGAAGAAAATAAAAATAATTAAATTTAAAATAGAAATGTAAAGGATTGCCCAGGTATAGAAATTACCTTCTATCAACAGCTTTAAATTTAAAGACAGCTACTTCACAGCAAGTGCAAACTTAACTTACGGATAGTTCTGAAAATACTGATTATAAGATTACATGGATAATAAAATAAATCACTGATTATATGACTTAATGGCAACAGGTAGCCAAGTGTAGATTATTATGTTAATTTATATTTTAAAAGTACTTATAGACAAAAAGACTTGATCATAGCACTAACTCATCTTACATGATACACCAGCTACACTTTTGAAGTTATTCCTAACAATATTTTTTTTCAAATTGTTGTATTATTTCTCCATCCTGCTTCTTATCTTTCAGGATCCTGGACAAACTCAAAAATGTTGAATAAAATGTTTGTTGTCTTCTTTCTTCCAAACTGAGAAGCGTGTATTTGAAATATAATCATCACCAAAGTCAAGGAAGCAGAACTCTGACTGTTTGATCATACACACTTAACTACACGAGGCTGAAAGTCGAGGCTGAAAGTCAAGGCTGAAATACAACTTTTATCAGCCATCCTGGTCTCCTACTGTGCTTTCTTTTTAATAGAAAGCAAGCTGAATTACATTTTCTAACTTGGAGAGCAAAATCAATGATCAATCTCTGCCCTCTCCTATACACAGGAATAAGGAAAAATAAGGTAGTTATATAAAGTTATATACTTTTGTACACCCCATCTCACATAGTTAAGACTTTCCTTTTCCACAGAAAAGTGGGGGGGACCAAAAATTGAAAACACCACAAAACAGACTGGCAGTTTACTCAGTCTCATTAAGCTTTCTCTGTAATGTGATTGTTTATCTATCTGAAAATAGGCTTTTTATGACACTTTGGCACCAACATTTTGATACAGCTACTGACATAAGCCAAAAGGCTTAAGTATTTGATCTTGCTTCTGTCAAAATATTAATAAGCCAAGACACTTATTTGCAAGTTTTCCTGGTAAATCTGACTGGGAACAGCACTTGGTGTCCCAGGTTTACATCAGAAATGAGTTGCACAGAACTTACTACTGCCTTTAATTTATCATTTACAGTATTTCAAAATATGTTTGAAAACATGAAATACAATTTAGCTCAAAGCTTCTTTCCAGTGGTAAACATTCTCTTTTTGCCCAGAGTCTGCATAGCACAATTTTAGCAAAAATATATTTTTAAAAGACAACTGCATTTCTTCAAAAAAGTTGTTTACATCTTCCTGTATATTTAAAACTATAATCTCGCTTCAAACAGCAAAACTCCTGGTAGCAAAATTTGATCATTATCTTAACTTTAAAAATGAAAATCAGATATATTATGCAGAAATTGACATGCCTTTTTTTAACCATCACCTTCCTTTGTTGACTTTCTCAACCATTTTTTAAAAAAGAGTTCTTCCTCAGACTAACAGTTTCTTTTCTTTGCCTTCCTTTCTAACTATCTTCCCCACATAGTTCAATCACAACGTTTTTGCATGGTCAACACTGCAGTAGTCTTCAAAACCCGATTTCAATTGGGGTTCTTCTCCTTCAGTGATAAAGACTTATTAACAGTAAGTTTTGACTTACTAACATATTTTTTTGTTTCTACTAAGCTATGGCATGATATGAATGCTGCCTTTTCAACTTTTTATTGCTTATGCTCACTTACTCAGTATGTTTTCTAATCTGGTGTTTGAGACAGTATCTTCAAGTCCATGGAATGAGTAGAGACAGAAAGGGGAGGCAAATATGTCTACAAATCTTTTAGGTTGATAATTTTTCTGGAGTTCAAAAATTCCTGTGTGACAGAGGGATCCTAGTTCCTGACACTGTGATATAAATATACACAAGATCAAATATCCAAATACAGGCCCCTTCATCCCTCACTATTGCATCTTTTCAACCATTTTGCAACTAAGGAAAACACTACAGACAAATGGTCTCTTTTGATGCTCTGACCTGTTTGAGGGGATTTAAGTTTTTTTTAAAAAGAAGTATTACCATATGAGCAGAGAGTATCTTCTGTAATTTGCAGGAGTCAATATAACCCATAATACACACAGCAAATAATGAGGCTATCTAGAATCAAAAGTGAAAGGTAAGTTAAAACAATTTGCAGTGGTGTACTCTTTCTAGCAGAATACACATTCATACAAAAAAAAGTGATTATTCAAGCAATCATAAACTAACTTTTATTGCTACTTTTTTGCTAAGTAAATACTTAGGCATTTCATAATGGTTTCTTTCAAAAAACCTGTTGTGGTGCTCTGAATAACAATTATCAAATATATTTAAATATTTAAGAAGTATTCAGCTTTACAAAAATGCAAGTCAACACCTTGTATTTTTAAAACAAAACCAAACCAAAGAGTCATTCATTAGCATTATTTAACCTTAACTTTTCAGCAAAGTATGTGAACATCCATAATTTACTGCTGAGGAAAATGAGATTCATTGATTTGGCAGCTTGCTAAGAGTCATATGGTTTCCCATGTGAATTAATGTTATGAAATTATGAATTGAACCTGTAATTTCAAATTTCAGGCCCAGCATCCTTAACGGGTTACAGCAATGAATTTCTTGTAATATTTTACAGAATTTAATGGCTTCCTCTTCTCCAGTTATAAAATTTGCATACCACAGCATATACTGATTGTTCAAAACTAGCAACTCAAACCAAGCAACATCTGCTTCAAGTAGGACAGACAAGTGAAAAGGTATGGAGACATAGATGCATTTCAATCGACAGGCTACATTTCAATCAATTTAAACACTAAGAAAGTATGCTGAATGACAGTATCCTATTGCTCACATTAGCATTTACTGTATTTCAGCTCTAGCTAAAGTTACCTCAACTGTCCACACTCTGAGACAGTAAGATTATGCCACTACTCACAGGCTCACCAAAATTAAATAGGAAATCATGCAAAATCATGCCAGATATTACATGCCATGCAAACATTTCTCCATTTAAAAATATGGAATAGCCTGAAGAGATGCTAGATCAATGCCTTTTTTAGTTTTGTACTTCAATATACAAAGTTTTTTCTGCTGCACTTGTTCTAGTGTACTGATCTTAGGCTGGAGGCTGCTTTTAAGAGAAAAGTAAAGTTTTTAGTCCTGGAAACAGAAGACTGAGTGGTGTAAATGGTCAACTTTTAAATTTAGGACTAGAAAAATATTGATGTGATAAATGGTGTGAATCTTTGCTGACAGCAAGCATAAAATCTAGCTAAAAGGAAAGGATTGGTATAGTTGTGAATTTAACGGCTGTCTATGCAAAGCAGTCAATTTGCCTAGATAAGACAAAGAGGCTATTTTAGAGGTGAATATGGTCTTACCTGTGTTAGAAGAACAAACTGAGCAAACTGCCAGGGAAGCATGAAAAAGATATTAGAAACACACAGTGCAATCAAGCTTCCTGTATTAATATTCGGAATCCTTGGGAAAGAGAGACAGAATAGGCATCAGTAAGTAAAATTACACAGGTGTTTGCACATTATTGAGAAGTACAATAGACAATGCAGTAAGAACAAAGTTACCTTGGAAGTTAGCTAGCAATATTGATCAACTACAGATAACACTGCTCAAGTAAATTTAATATCTATTTTCCATCAGTTTCCAGAAATAATAGTTCTGATGCCTAAATGTTTAACTATTTGATGAGTCACTCATTACCAAACAAGTCTTCTCCTGTCAGCAAGTAATATACCACGCCAACTTATGTCACTTGCAGTGGTCCACCTTATTGTAACAACTCTACAGTCAAGTCACAACCATTTCAGCTGGCATCACAACTATTCTCGGAACAGCCTTCATTTGAAAGTGATTTCACTCCTCTCACATTTCTTCCATAATTACTCTCTGCAGCTTTCTGCTAGCAGTCCTGAGTGAGGTTTCAGCACCAGAGACAATGACAAATACATGAAAATCATCTTGAACTGAAAACAGCCCATTCTCCATGTCCTGCTATAAGTGTTATTTATTTAATACTGTGTTAGCCTCGAGTTCGCTTCAGAAACACGTCAAGTTTCAAATTGCAGTAAGTGGCCTCCAACAAATGAAGGCACCATAAATACTCTGCTGTAAAACCCAAACCAAACAGATTACAGCAGTCTCACCAAATTCTGTAACATTTTCTGCAGCTTATTTTACAAAGCCTCAAAATTAACTCCTATTGGAAGTCATGCTGAGCATGAATCTAATGTATTAAGTAATACATTATACAAATGTGATACAAGTCATACAAATAACAGTATTTAAGTTCTAGTCTCTGCTTCAAAGATAGTTCCTATGTTTCATTGGAATATTGCTATACATAAAACAGAGCTGCTCTTGAAGCAGGAATTATAACTGAAAACGAAGTTAAAATGTTTTATCCCCTTTTTGGAACCTCACTCTGAAATACTTAGATTAACTACCTACTTCTCATTGGTAGGCGAGCCCAAGTACTATTTTAGGTACCAAGATTTGAAGAACAGGAGTGAATCTATCTAATCGAGAAGTGTCATAATCATAGGTACAGTATATATGTGCTCTGATCACGCTAACTTAAAGTGGAATTTCCTAGTTTTTCGTTTGACCTCACAATTTAGCATCAAATGAACAGATGTCTTTCTAATACGAAATCTAGCAATGACTCTACAAACTATTCCTCAAAATATTTTTTGAGAGAGCATGTATCTTTTCCTCAGCTAAAACCACAAGGTTAGTGATAAGCATAAAATATTTTTTGGTTTAATCATCAATAACTACAAATCAGTATGACCTAATAAAGGAAAATCTGGGGTTACAAGTACAAAGTTCAGCTAAATCATAAATACACTGCAAATCTGATGCAACGGAGTTGATGGAAAAGCCCTCAAGTATTAAAAATCATGCTTATTTTTCAAAACAGAGGCAAGACAGTAACACAATCATGTTGCAAGCCAGAAAACACACACTGAAAAGCAGGGCTAATGAACTCAAGAGCATCCCTGCATTAACGTAATTAGATTGCTCTAAATCATTGAACTAGTTAATTAGACTAGTTAATTAGTCATAAAAAACTGCAAGAACATACTAGCTTATGGGTGCCTATAGCATCCTCTGTTGCATAGCATAGGCTTATTCCAAGTGCAACCGACATACCACTCTCCAAGAGGGACAAAACCAATTGATGGAGTATCAGCATGTTTCTCATGGGAAGGAAGTGCCATCAACCAAAAAATTCTGATTTTTTAGTTTAATATGTATTTGCCAACATAGTAATTCTGATTTTTATTTTAATCATGTCTTCAAGTTGCAAAGTTTTTCCTTTTAATAAGTGAGTAATATGACTGCAGTTCTACTGGTACAGCGTCTGCAATGTAACAGCCACAGGAAAGTTTCTATGTTAATGATATTATTGCTACAGCACAGAGAGGCACTTAAATATTTACATAAATGCATTAAATACATGTTCTATGACATTCAATTTTTTAAATCATTTTAAAGAGCTAAGTATAAATCAAGAGGTACCTGAGAATATAGGTCAAAAGCAACATCTGAAGCACAAGGAATGGGTATGAGAAACTTTCACGAAGAGGTGGAGTCCACATGACACGAGTGCACTAAAAATAAGAACTGGGTTAGATGATAACATTTGCTGCTACATTTCCAGAAAACAATGCATTTGTATTTCAAAATGTATGACCACAGATACTTCAATAAATCAAAACCCAAGCTACATGAGATTTTATGCACAAACTTTAAAGAAAGACCAAGCCAGGAAGCAGAAAAGCAGAGAAAAAAGGAAAAGCCTTCCAGACTTGAGGTCTATGATGCACTGTTTAATTAAAATAGATCACTGCTTTTCCAAAATTAAATGTGGCAGATAGAGAACATCCAAGAAAAAGGCCAGGACAGCAGCTGCTTGTCTCTGCTTCCGCTGAAATTAAAAACTCATTCAGGTAACGAAACCGTTCTCAATTCAGGCAGTGACTTGCCACACTTGGAGAAAGTGTGTGGGGAGAGGATCTGAAGGATAAACCAACAGAGTCTTCCTTATGCTAGAGTTCTCTAGGTTATAAACATTTCACATTTCTACTTGCAACAGCACAGAAAGTAGAAAATCTGAAGCTGCCCTCCAAAACAGTTCAGTAAAACTGAACACATGAAATTAAGCTCTTACAGAGCTTATACTAACTTATATACTTTGTTCTTTAACCCTAGTAAAGCAAAGCATAATACAATGAGGTCAAATGAATAGCTTTTTCATTAACTTCTTGGGGTTCGTGGCAAATGGCCTAGCTATAACTGTCATCTCCAATGTTTATATTCAGCTCTTTATAAAGTGCTTGCAGATGGTACCAACCATCAAAAAAATAATTACAACTTTACAGAACAATTTTGACATACAAACAAATGGGTTCAAAATGGCTATCAATAGATTTGCACTAAAAATTAGAAGTAGGTTCTTTACAACTATAGGACAAAAATGCAGTTCATTTTAACATGGACTGTAATGAATCTATGAAAGCTTATAGGATGTTGATACCAGGATGTTCCTTCCCCTTTGCTTCCTACAATCTTAAAACCATTTTTAAAAATACTGTTTTATCACAGAAGTCACTAGAATCAACATTATACAATTCCTTGCTTATTGTTTTGTTATTTCACAAATATGTTAAATTAATAGAGTAAAATGTGTAGTAACAGGGTAAAATAAATGCGAAGTACAGAAACCCATCATATTAATCAAACACAGTCCTTGCTGTCTAAAAGCACTCTCTGTAAAAGCTGCACGCTGATTACCACCAAAATAAACCTTTCATAAAAGTATATATACTAATGTGTTGTCTTCTGCTGACGGCAGAGATGTGATTAGAATAATCATGATTATGTTTATTGCTAATAAAAATAATTTTAACTAAAGCAGTGTCATCTTTCTGATTATTTTTCAAGACTACAGCAACATTTGATTTACCAAATCTTTTGATACTTGAGATAAAGACAGGAAAGAAGTGATAAGCATATACAACCATAAAAAGGAAGCATTACCTTAAAAGGGGATTGACTAATGTAGTCCATGCTATTTTTCTGTATTTGGAATGTAATACTACACTCAATCATCTGTGGATGATTTATCAGGACTGCAAACTAACTTTGCTGCAGGTATAAATACCTCAGATCTGTCTAAGCTTGAAATCATTAAAACACAGTAGCACAAGCACAGCACAAACAAAAACATCCTGCCTTAGGATCATCAGCTCAGTGCCAGAAGGCTAACCACTTATACACAGCATTAGATCTGAGATACCAAGACTTGCAGATCAGGCTTACTCATGTAGCTCAGTCCTATCCCTCCAGAAGAGAAAAGCAAAGTTTTAGCAACTGGTCTAGCTCCACTGTACATGCTGTTGAACCACAGGCAAGATGACTTCCACTGAATCAAAGGCATATCAAAGAGTTAAATAATTTTTTTTTTTTTTATACAGACACATGCACACCCCTTGCACGTGATTCAACAGTACACACAGTGAAGCTAGACCACCTACATACATATAACTACATATATTACCATGACTCTATATACACAACAATATCAAACAACTCTGAGTTATTTCCTTAGGTACCATACAAACGCAAAGAGCCAGCTGAGATCTGCACTCTTGCACCTCTGCAAGTGAGTCAGTCCTATTGCTCTCCAGAAATCCATACAGCTGAGCCTGAATCAGGCTCGCTCTATTTAAGCTTTAACTAAGCGCAGACTACATCTGTGTAGAGCTATGCAGACCTAATTTCATGCCATTCTCCAAAATACACACATTATCTGTGTTTTTTCCCCCCAAAGTCAAGCCATCCATAGAGAGATGGATGTCTCCTACAGAGACTCCTATGGACAGGAGAACTACCTGTGCCATGGCGAAATAAATGCTTCTTTTCATTATTGCTACCGCTATCTTTGAAGTTTTCAACTTGTTCCTTTCTGAAGTCACACTTTATCACAGACCTGGCAAAACAGTGTGCACTCTACCAGTATTTCCTAGCAAAGGGTAAAACATTCACTTCAGAATCCCATTATGAGGAATGGAAATCCCCACAAAACTTTGTATCTACCCTCGTATAGCACCAACAAAGTTTAGAAACTCTAACATTTACCTGGTCTGGACCAGGCAGTAAATATCCATGGGTGAAAATTCTTCATGGAGGGTATAGAGAAAAACATTCATGGTTTTAGAGAAAAACATTTCAAATGAAACTTTGTTTCATAAGAAAATTGTTGGAGCTCGCTATGAATAGAAGCATCTTTGAATCTGTTATGTGCAACTACATATTCTTACTACTCAGAGTTTTCTTATCAAGTTCAGCTTAGTAAAATAAGAAAAATAATCAAATACATCTTTATCCCTTAACAAGATCATAAGGTAGCAGTTCCATCTAGAAAATCTTTACAATACAGCTGCATTTTAAGTAAAATAAAACAAGTATTTATATTAATTTATATACATAAAATAACATTAAAAACCCCAGAAACACTGTCCAAGGGTACCAGAATAAAAGCCATGAGTTTTCTTCCAAAATATGAAACAATGACATGAACAGCATTAGCTGGGGGACACGGGGAGATGTTTTAAGTGACAGTTGGCGTTTTTTTCCTCTGTAGTGCAGCTTACTAAAGAAGTTTAGCATTGGAATCCTCTGTATACATATAATATTTCTAAATTTGTGTGTGTGCTCATGAATGTCTGGTAAAATACATCGCAACTTAAAGAAAACCTCCTCAATTTCTGAAGCTTCTCTATATGGTACATGTAGCCGAGTTATGTGTGCAATGGGCACAAAACTAGATTATTTTGATGTTTTGAAACTTGAAGTCATTGATTGTGCTACTAAGATTTTGATCTCAGGACCACTTTACAATATATTTCCTTTCTGAATTATTCTTTTTTTAACATCTAAGGTGATACATTGGACTGTGCTATATATTTTTGAGTCATAGCCTATTTTGCTCTCAATGATATCTTATCCCCTTTAAATTCGTCCCCTAATAGATAAGCAACGTCACGATATTTAATGAAATGAGAATTAGTTTAAACTTAAAAATCAAAAAGGGGGGGAGGGAGGTTGGGGAAGGAGACCTACCTCTCCATGGTTGAAAAAGAAACACATCACAGTAACAAGGCCTCCTAGACGGCTCCCACTGTGAAAAGAACAGGAAAAATAAGTACAACAGAATCTCATAATGGTCAATGCTGCTTAAAAATGTGAAACAGCACTTACGTACAGCTAAGTTTACTGAGGGGGAATGCTTTCAAGCATCAAGCGAATGATGCTTGAAAATTGATTAAAATATTAAAATAATTAATTAAATATAAAAATACAAGTTACTCAGCTAATGTTTATTTCAGAGCAGACCACTTCATATATCAGCCCTTTCCTGTAGAACACCAATTTTAACATAAATAACTTGGAACATGGTTATTCCACTCCTCACAAACTTTGGTTTAGATCATTACATCTGGTGCTTCATCTGCTGTACTGAGAGCTTAGTCTTGAAAACTGCCNATGGAGTATTTCATCCCTCAGATGCTGACCAGAAAATTTTAAAATTTGCATGCTCAATCACCCAACAGGGAATTTTGGTCTGAATCTAAGACCATGTTAGTGTAATCAAGTCAAGCACGTTCAAAAAACGTATTTAGAAATTAATTCATGGCATGGGCAATGCAAGATGGCCTTGACTTAAGGATTTTTATACATTTCTAAACCAATCAAATTCACCTGTTGAATAGTTAGCACCATGGAGTCAACACTAAAACTAAAGATATTACTTAGATTTATCCCATCTCAAAATAGCAATAGATAAGGTTCCTATTTGTTTGACTCGATTTGTAATTACTCATGTCCTGTGATATAAAGCAAAGAACATTTTTGGGCACACAAGTGCACTACTACTATGAATGACAGAACATACCACTTTTTCTACTAAACAAAACTACCATCCAGCTTTTAAGATTCTTTAAAAAAAAAAAAACCCTCAGATCCTCTCAGATCCTTCACCCATCACTAATATACAAGTCAAAAGGAATCAGCAAGTTCTGGGTAGAATATCTGAGGATTAAAGATGCCAACTGAGTGCTATAACAATCTCCAGGAATTGTGCATTCTTGCACATAAAATGCAATCTTTCATTCCAAAATTCTAAAAGCATCAACACTGAAACCCAAAATGACTAAAAGAACATGCTTAATATTAAAAAACGTTAGTCTTAGAAACAAAGCAAACAAAACTTTGCCTAAAACCCACCCAAAACGAGAAACAAAATTCAAGGTCTATGCTAAAGGTTAACATAGTGGTAAAACCTTAAAGTCTAGAATACAAAAGTCTTAATTGTATTATTAATGCTTTACAACTATCAGCCTCTATAAGGGACCAATATCTTACCACGTGGGAAAAGATCGGTAAATCTTTAGCACAGAATAGGAAAATGCACCTTGTTAGTGTCTTTTCCAGAAAAGGAAGTGAACAGAGACTATTTCACAGACAGTTACGAATAGTGTTGAGGTAGACCGGTTATCTTCTAACAGTGCAATGCCATCACGTAGGAAATACACTAGTTAAGCCTTTCTAGGCCAATATAAAAGATAAAGGATAATTCCGCTGAAACTACCATACCATACAATTCAAGTACATGCCCTTCATACAATCATAGAACTGTTTAGGTTGGAAAAGACTTTAAAATCATCAAGTCCAACCGCTAACCTAGCACTGCCAAGTCCACCACTAAACCATGTCCCTAAGCACTACATCTACAAATCCTTTAAATACCTCCAGGGATGGTGACTCAACCACTTCTCTGGGTAGCCTGGTCCAATGCTTGATAACCCGTTCAGTGAAGAAATTTTCCCTAATATCCAATCTAAACCTCCCCTGGGGCAACTTGAGGGCGTTTCCTCTTGTTCTATTGCTTGTTACTTGGGAGAAGAGACTGAGACCCACCTCACTACAACCTCCTCTCAGGTAGTTGTAGAGAGCAATAAGGTCTCCCCTCAGCCTCCTTTTCTCCAGGCTAAACACCCCCAGCTCCCTCAGTCACTCCTCATAAGACTTGTTCTCTAGACCCCTCACCAGCTTGGTTGCCCTTCTCTGGACATGCTCCAGCACCTCATTGCCTTTGTTATAGTGATGGGTGCAAAACTGAACACAGTATTCAAGGTGCAGCCTTACCAGTGCCAAATACAGGGGGGACATGATCATTTCCCTAGACCTGCCGGCCACACTATTTCTGATATGTCTGCTACTGGCCTTCTTGGCCACCTGGGCACACTGCTGGCTCATATTCAACCATCTGTCGACCAATACTCCCAGATCCTTTTCTGCCAGGCAGCCTTCCAGCCACTCTTCCCCAAGCCTGTAGAGCTGCAGGGGGTTGCTGTGACCCAAGTGCAGAACCTGGCACTTGGCCTTGTTGAACCTCATACAATTGGCCTCAGCCCATCGAGATCCAGCCTGTCCAAATTCCTCTGTAGAGCCTTCCTACCCTCAGGAAGATTCAGTTGGAACCTACTTCCCTGATGTTTAATACAGAATAAACTAAATGTAATAAATAGTTAGTAATTTTTAAAGAACTGGAGATGACCTGAACAGTTACACTTCGTCTGGTAGAGTCAGCTCGGGAATAATGAAAGAACTAGTCTTTTGACTCCCTGGGTACAATAAGCTGAAGCTTAAAGTCAGCTGGGGAAATGCTGTAATTCATTGTTGATTGACATGGAAGAAAAAAAATAATGAAAAAGTGCTGTCAGAAGGAGATACGGGAAATTTACTGGTAGTTCCTCAAGATGCAGTATTTGACAATCAGCTTAAGTGTTGTGTTCCTTGACTACAAGAACAGAGAGGCAGGGAAGGTTGGGGGCAGGCAAAAGCTTACAATTGCATAAAGTACTTATCATCCAAATGCCACTCCTTTGTCCGTTAAAAAGAAAAAAAAACAAAACCCAAACTAAAAAAGGGCATGAGTTCTCACCACATTGCTTCAGTTATCTAAAGAGAAAATGCTCCAGGCCTTGAGACCAGCTTGCAACATCTAAGAAGATTCCCAAGTGCATTTGCAGAGACTATACACAGAGTGCCAGGGCAGGGACATCCTATATCTGGCAATCTTCTAACCTTGTGGGGAAATTGGTTAAGGGAGCTAAACAGCAAAAACTAGTCCTACAGCAAAAAAATAGTTCTACAAAAGGAACTAGCTTCTGCTAGCTTAATGCTTTGAACAAGCTTATTATAGAGTACAGCGAGCACAGATGTGAGAACACATGCTAGCTTGGAAAACAATAAGAAAGTGGTCTTCCACTCTCCTACTACCTTCCATCTCTAGTCAAAGTTGCAAAGAGACTAAAAGCACGTAAAGGCTGAAATAAAAAGATTACACATTCTGTGAACATATAGGAAGACAAAAAAAAAAACCCTAGAAAAAACAATTATGTGAGCTTGAGTCTATTACTGCTAACAAATTCGGGAATGAAAACACGGAGAAAACTCTATAGAGGATGGTCTCCCACCATCAAATCAGTCAGGCTGTGAAAAAAAACTTTCAAAATGCATAGCAGAAACAAATCAGCTTTATGAAGGAGACTTACGCCAATTCCACTTCAGTGCAGTAGAACTGCATTACTCCAGATTCAGTTCTTTTATTTTTCACACCTTATGGAAAAGCATAAATATTCTGGCTTGCTTTGACTAAGAACCACCTTGGAACAGCCATAATAGCTAGGCAGTCATCTAGATCTGGTATCCAACTATGAATATTCTTCAGAATAAATAAATGAACAAGAACAAAATCCTACCTGCAGGAAAATTCATAGTCAACTTGTTATTTTTCATAACCCAAGATATCTAACAGCTTACACA
The DNA here is from genome assembly GCA_013398815.1 of Ibidorhyncha struthersii. NCBI lineage: Eukaryota > Metazoa > Chordata > Aves > Charadriiformes > Charadriidae > Ibidorhyncha > Ibidorhyncha struthersii. The sequence continues at coordinate 215,153 of VZSZ01012185.1, read as the reverse complement.
TTGATAGAACTGCATTTATATTCTGGTTATCTTGACTACCTTCATTGCAGATCGTTTATATTAAAAACTGAATTACTATCAATACTCGATAGCTATTTATATTCAACACAGCTCAAGCCTAAGGAAAGTACTGAGAAATAAATTAAGACCTTAGTGATTTTTCAATAACATTAATATATAAAATGTGGGTTTCCATACACCGCCCTGAAGAGAAAAATTACAAGTTAATGATAAGAATATTCATTTATCTGCTTCCTCAAAACATGAGACATTAATTTCCTATGTTAAGAAATAGAAACATATATGCTTTGCCCACACTGTCAGCTCCTGCCCTGCACCATCCTTTATTTGAACTATCAGCACATGCTTCAGAGAGAGCAGTAAGAGAACAAATGACAGTGAGGCCAAGGAATGAGGGGGGAAAACAATCACATCTCTAAGATGAAAATGTAACAGTCTTGGTTTTTTGCAAAACTGACAAAGGAAAATAGAGGTAAACAGAAAAAATATTTCCACTTCTGTTTTTCTGCTGAATGCGAGTCTGGTTTTGTATGAAAGTGGATTACAGTTCCTGAAATTTAAGCACAGATACTGAAAACAGAAATTCATAGAAATAGGGAAGTATATACATGTCTCCAAGAGAATGCATTATCTTAAAAAAATATTTTACCTTCCCAGCTAAATTAAAATTGAAAGAAATGCAATATGACTTGAGGCAAAGCATTGAGAAACTCCAATCTTGGTTAAAAGTATACTGTCATTCAAACTTTGTTTAAACACAAGTTACACTGGTAATTTTAAGAGCACAAACCTGTCAAAAGCCGTTTAAAACCTGCATAGTCTTTAGTTTTATCTACAACCCTGTGGTATCAAAGAGATACCACTTCACTGAATTTTCCACAACTTTTTCCAGCATTGTTATTTATTTTAAACAACAAGCTTCTCTATCCCAGTAATTTTTTAGTGACAATGTAATAAAAAGCACTACTATTGTACAAACAAATAAGAAATACCCATAAAGATATTTTAGCATTCACTTTTTAAAATTTAATATAAAATCTGACAGCTAGTACCAACTAAATAGCTCAATCTCAACTGCCTTACCTGAGGTATGTACCGTATATGAAGAACAGTGACATCATTAATCCATTCAAAAGAAAAATCACAGCAACATAAAAGGAAGCAGGGTCTCCCAACCCTAACAAAACACAGGTAACACACCTTGTCAAATATAGAAGAAAGATCATATTGCTTACAAACCACCATACAATCAGTACAATACAGCACACTACCTTAATATATGTACAGAAAGAGACAACAAAAAAAAGTTTGTCACTGAGATTACTGTGGAGATTCAATTGGAAGACTACACTTCCAAAAATAAAAAGAAAAAGAGGAGGGGCAGACACAGCATTGTGGCAGTCAGCAACAGAACAAGTCAAGAGGGAAGCACTAACTGTAAAGAAAACCGTGCAATGTATAGAAGGCATAAGCATCACTAAAAACATTATCTACAGACTATTTTTTGACTTCATGAAGCTTTATAGAAGAGGTTTGTACTCCCTATACTCTCACTTCCTATCTCTTGCAGGAGTAAATCCATCTTTAAATGTATCACACACAATGCTCTTTGCTTTCTTTGTTTCATTAGAAGCCAAAAGATTTTCCAATAATGCAAATCTTTCAGTTTATTCATTCACAAACACTTCTGCATTCACACTTCTGTTATTCTCTTTCCCATTATTTCTTTAAACCCTCCTGGCTCTAATAATTTCAGCAGTACAGCATAAAAAGCCTCAGTCATTATAGAGAAGGTAGCGAAACTTCAGTTTCACATGCACAAATGATTATTCGCCACTGCTGAAAACACGGCAAGACAGTTCTCTAAAAGTAAGATGATTATATGCTCGCCAAACATGGTAGTCTCAATAGTTAGTGTTTTTGTTGGTTTGGTTTTTTTTTTTTTTACAAAAAACAGGAATGAAAAGTTATACCTTTATTCACTGTTTATTGCTTCTGACAAAATTAGAGAAAGTGAATCATTCAAGCTCTGAAGAAAGTTCTTATAGCCTTTGTGCAAAGGAAAAATGCTAACTTGTCACCACACAAAGACATTTTAAATGATAAAATGAAACAACTTCACAAGCTACCATCTATCTTTCAGCTTTAATGGACTGTAGAACATCTCAAAAGCGTTTCTTGGCAAGGTATTTTTATTGCATAATACTTACTTGACAAGCCAATATTTTAAATGTGAAAAAAAAAAAAAAAACAAAAAACAACAAACAACAAACCCAAACAAAAAGTGGCAGCATCCAAGCTTTGGTACTAAAATTAACATGTAAGATGAAATTCTTATGCTGAATAGTAGGTCGCTAGCAGAAAAGGATTCTTCCCAGCAGAATCACTACACAAGATTTCTCCAAAAGGCAGTCTTGTAGTTTTTTTCTCCTTCCTCCCTACTCCTCAAGTTGTAGTTAGAGAAGGAAATCCAGAGCGTAAGGTTTTGAAATGTAGGAACTTGCAATGTGTTGGGGATTCTACAGAAGCTAGGAAAATTTGATACATGTATACAGTGGCCTCCAATTACACTTAGGACAACTTATTCTTTACAACAGTCCATCATTATGAAGGCTCAGAATACAACTGTGAAGTTTTGAAGTGCAGTATAGAAACTCAACCTAGGTAGGAGGAGCTATCTAATAAGCAAAGCCCACATTCTCACACAGGCGTTCTTAAAAGTAACTTTTTCATGCTTCTCACTTATGTTGTGAACCTGCCAAAAACACAGGCTCAGCCAAATGACAGCAAGTCAGTGATAAAGACACAGGAATATTTATTACTTCTGAAATACATAAAGCTATGATTATATGCTTCCAGGAACAAACACAACTCACCCTCGCAGCTTTCAACAGGACTAAGCCCTTTTCCTCTGTTTACAGTCCAACATGTCTTTGTTGGTACACCAAGGAAATCCATAAAGGCAGTATATATGCGGTACCAGCTGGCAAGGACCACCTAGGTGGAAAACAGGATTTGAAGTTTCTGAAAAGGAACTTTGAGATTAGCTCAATGCTCAATGTAGCCTCTCATGACAACTGGCCCTCATCCAGGATGTTTTTTAAACTCAGAATTTATCTCAACTACTTAGTATTATTGACCATAATTTCCTAAAGGCATCATAGACCAAGTGTTCATTAATAGACTAAAATTATGCCTGCTTTAGAACAGAAATAATTTCATGCATCAAACAAATATTTGAAAAAAATTATGTATTTCAATATTGTCTGAAAGGTTCTCCATTTTTGTTTATCAGACATTAAAATCGCAGATTTTCTTGATACAAGACAGCTGAATTAAATCCAATAAGGCAAATTAATTTTTTCTTTCAACCTGACAAGAATATTAATGCACCAAATCTTTAGGGTTTTTACTCAGATAAACTCTGATAGGTTCAATTTAAGCATGCATTAGAAAGGGCTTCCAGATGCAACGTAAGACAGCAGTTCCATTTTCCATGCAAAGGTCTTAATGTTCTTATAACAAAAACCAAATCAAATCTCAACACCTGACACAGAAAACATCAGTATTTTACATACAGAAAAATGATGACTCATTTCACGGCAAAGTCACTAGTTAATATTACTAAGCTATTCTGTCAGGATATAACTGACTTCATAGAGTTCATAAATGAGTAATGTGGCCATTCCAGTTGAGCTGCTTTGAAAGTTATAATGCAGGGGTTCCCAGATTGGAGATATGTTTCACCACTGCAGTATTAGCTGTCTCAGCCCTGTGTGACGGAAAACATGTACAAGAAGGATGAATCCCTCTTTTCTTTCCCCATCTAACTAATAAAACTCATTATGTACTTCTATTTTCAAGAAAGGCAAGAAGGAAACATGGGGAATTACACTTTGATCCCTGAGGACATGATGGTGTAAATCCTCCTGGAAACTACTTCCAAACATACTAAGGACAAAAAAAGTGATTGGAAGTGGTCAGCATGGATTTACTAAGGGGAAATCATGTCTGCCCAACTTCATAACCTTCTGAGATGACTGTATTGGTAGATGAGGGGACTGCTGTGTATGCTTTTTTTAAAAAATGCCAACAGAATTGGCACCAAATTATTACAACTAGATTATGGCACACAAGAACATCCTCGGCAAGTTTGCACACGATACAAAATTGGAAGGAGTGGTTGACACGTTGCCATTCGGAGGGACCTCAACAGGTTAGAGAAATGGGCCAACAGCAATCTCACAAAAGGTAAATGCAAAGTCCTGCACTCGGGAGAACACCACCATGCACCCGTACAGACTGGAGCTGACCAGCTAGAAAGCAGTCCTTCAGAAAAGGACCTGTGAGTCCTGGTGGACAAGTTGTATTTGAGGCAGTGATAAGCCCTTGTTGCAAAGAAAGCCAAATGTATCCTTGGCTGTATGTAACCAAGACAAGAGAGGTGATCCTTCCACTCTACTCAGCACTGCTAAGGCCTTATCTCCAGTGCTGAGTCCAGTTCTGGGCGGGCCAAGACAAGAAGAACATAAAGATGACCGAGACAGAGTCTTTTTGATTGACAAGACAGGAGCCAAAAAGCACAAACTGAAATACAGGACATTCCACTTATACATAAGAAAAACCTTTTTTTACATTGAGGGTGGTCAAACACTGGAACAGGTTGCCCAGAGGTGGAGATACTCAATATGAAACCAGAGATGGCCCTGAGCAAATCTGCTTTCTACCTCACCCTGTGTCAAGCACAGTGTTCAGACAGCCCTTCCAACCCCAACTGTTCTGTGATGCTATAATTCATTCATTTTTAATACCAAGGCTCCAATCATCATGACTGATTTCATCTGTGGCCTTTACTCTCTCACAATGTAAATCTTGTATATTTAAAATACAACTCCACCTTTCTAGACCAAGACTCCCTGCCTCAATGTTGTGTCCTGCAAAAAGTACACTACCCTGAATTCCTGGAGGCTTTCTGAACATCTGTACCCTGGCACTTCTGCCTGTGCATGTGTGCATACATAAAACAAGACACTTGCCCCATCTCCAGATAGACAACAACAGGACTGGGGAACCAAATCCAAATCTTTCCTCTTATCAACTGAATGTGGTTTGTACACTGCCAGTAGAATGCATATGACAGCTTAGAGACATCTGTCTAGCATATTTGCATCACCAGCCCTGAAGCGGACATTACCCTAAGCACATACAACATTCTTGCTGAACCAATTCTGCACAAAAAAATACCACTATTAATTTATCAACTTAACCTTTTTATGTCACAAGTGCCCATGTCTGCTGCAGATGTCACCACACATAAATACTCCCTAAAAAGGTACCAGCTTACGTACTTCATGCAAAACAGAAATATTTTTTGCCAAAAGCTACTTTACATGCAACAGCTAACATGGGCATAAAACCAGAATCAAATCAATAGTAGAAAATTACTAGGTCAATTAGAGCACAATGGCGTTTTTGGAATCTCTACTGTCCCATATCATGTAAGACAGTAAATGCACAACTTGGAAAACAGAAGACTGGCTCTCAGACACAGGAAATCTCTAGGGGCTGAGTCAATCCCTTCTACTAGTTGCCTCTGAGTAAGCATTTTAACACCAAGCACACAGGTCTTTGCAACACTCATCCCTCCAACTCAAATTTTCATTATCACTGCCACACACAGAAATATCAACTGTTGAACAGCCAAAGAGTAAACAACACATTATCTCTCCGCAACAGAATTTAAACACATTATCTCTCTGCCATTTTGCATCAGGTATCACAGATGAAAACACCACCACAACTACTAGAACAACCTGACCATGCAGCAAAAACCTGGAAAATCAAGACTTTATTGGGACTATAATATTGTACAACTACAAAGACTGACTTGCTGCTTTTGGCACATATTTTTTACTGCTTATTATTTATAATTTACACAGAAGATGTAGTGACTGCTATGGACTCGCTCTACTTTTTTTCCCCCCCCCTTCTTTTGAAGTTTTCATAGCTAGTACTGGCTGCACATGCAAGTGAATTGTTCTACTTTTGTTAATGGCTTTAACATCCTGTTTAGTAACTGGATTTCAAGGTTAATTTTGATGCAATTAATTTTGAAATCCACTAAACAAACAAACATTTTATTAAAATTCAGCCTTAATGCTATTATTGGGCTGAAAGAGCTGGAAAGATCCTAAAATATCGAATGGAAACGAAACACTTGCAGAAAAGATGACTGGATACTGAATATCAGAAGTAAAAATTTCACCGCCAACAAATAAATCCACAAGCATCTTGCCACCACCCAGCCCCATTATAATCAAAAGTAAAATTAGATAAATTTGGAGAACATACTTCAAATGTCAAGTTGTGCCTATTGGCAGTTTATAGACATTCTCATGTGGAAACAAGAGTACTCAAGAAATACACTTTTAAAAAAAAAACCCACAACTATTTACAGGAAGGCTAGACATCAAGGAGTAAATAACTGAAAGGAGCAGAGGAGACTATTTGTCTGCTTTGCATGCCCACACAGGCACAGAAAAGATGAATGAATTAATACCTTATCACCAAGTTCTATGAGGCAGTATGATCCTAGAAAACTCTGAATGAAGAGACAAGCCTACACATTTTGCACAGTAATCTACCTAATGTTCTTACAGAATGTCAGCCACTATATCTGATTGCTCTTGTTTTGATTTCATCATCCAATTTACTTAGATATCTTTCACGGTGATACTGATGATTCTCTACAAGCAAGTTCATTTGACCAGTTACCTTTGATTTTTGTAAGTCAGACTATAGCTGAAGTAAATAATTCCTTCTCAGCTAAAGAAAATAACTCTATAGTATTCAAATTAAAAAAAAAAAAAACAAACCCAAACCAGGGAGAGGGTAATTAAAAGCACTCATCTGTAGCATTTAGCTCTTCCAGAGCAAGGAATTAAGAAACAAATGAAACCACTACATGCAAGTTGTATAAATACATGCATGCTGACAACTGTTCCACATACAGTTCCTGAAAGTAGCTCTGCTCCAACAGAGTAGGAGAATGAGTATAAATGCTATTACTCAACAATTACAGCCATTATTAGTCCTTGGTTCTCTAAAAAATAAGCTGTTGCTGACACATGGAGTCACAGAAACATACATTAACCAAAGGAGTTCTCCCTTTGCAAAATGTTTGAGACACACTGGCAAAACCATAAGAGAGAGAAAACCAAACATTTTTGTACTTGTACATGTTCTTTTTAGCAACAAAAAAATCAGAGCAGGAATGTAATCCAACTAGGTAACAAATCTAACATCAAGTACGTACACAATAACAGCAGGCAGTCTTCTACAGAGGAATTTCTTCTGCAACTTGTAAGTAAACTATTACCATTCATGGATTTTAGGGCCACAGTGAACTGTGATTTGTTAGTTCATTGTCCTACACAAAATGCAAACCAAAATAACCTCTCAGTACCTGTATCACTGCAGGCATTATTGTCACATACTACTGATGCTTCATATGTCATATTTCCTAAAGTACACAATGTCAGCAACTTACTTGCTTTCAGTGAAAAGAATAAAAAAGACAAGTAGTAGAAAATTTGACTGCAACTTGAGGGCATGAAATACTAAGACCTAGAAAGTATTCACATTTGATTGGACATACTTGAAGTCTGAAAATTGATCACAATGTATGAAGTAACTTTCTCATCTTAAATCTGGAACTAAAATACAGTATTTAATCAACACTTTGTTAGTCACTGTATCTTTACGACCACATTTTCCAGAGTAACATTTCTTAGAAATTCGTAGTCAAATCTAAAGAAACCAAAGATTTATCAGAAGGTATTATTTTTAAAACGTAGCTCACCTCTGGATAAAGATTGAACCTCTGTAAGGTGTTAATCACTAAAGGATACTCAGTTATTCTGTCATTCATAATTGCCCATACTCCATTCCAAAACGATGGTGCCTCAATAATGATCTTGAAGTAGGAATAATAAAGACCCTACAGGAGAGCAAAATCATTATTTACAGTTAAAGAGGTCACTTCTGCTTCATGAACAGCCATATACAAGCTTTGGTTTTAAATCAAATTTTCTAATATAACAAATAGGAGAAAATGATCCAAGATGACTATCCAGTTTTTCAAATCTTTTTTATTAGTGCCACTGAAACAAGCAATGTGCCTTTCCTTCCACCTTGTTTCATAGCACATCTGAAAATCTCTCATTTGGGCTGGTAACTATGCACTAGCATAGTACTCTGCAATTCTCAATATAATAGCAGCCAAAAGGTGTGTAGGTATGCAAATATCTATTAATTAAAAATGTTTTTTTAAAAAAAAGCTGCATAATGACTATAATTGAAAGTAAGCTACAAGGTACTTGCAGTTTAATATTTTAAGTCCTCTAGAATCATACTTTAAAATTACATTTTAAGTGAACTATGAAGAAGTACATTCACAGCGATCAGCTGCAAGACACACAAAAGTGTAACGCACGTTAGTTACAAGATATCAATATATTTACTTATCCAGAAGGTATTAAGAAATTTTGGAAAGCACACAATCACAAGATTACAGACAGAAGTTTTCCAATCACTGAATTTTTATTGAAACGTAATCTAACCATTTCCGTGCGAAAAGCCATTTCTCTTTCTAGCGTTGACAGGTGAGAAAAGTGACGGTCATTTTCAAAAAGAGTTGTTATGTGACACCTGTTAAAAAATAAAAGTTAAAACTGAATAGTTTTAGAACCATACTAAGTCACATATACCAAGGAACAGCTGACAAAAAATTCAATGAAGACCCAAAGTATACTTACAAACTGCTATTTTATTTACTCATATATTATACCAACATTCTCCTCTATTCAGACTATTTTACCTGGAAAAAATATGAACCCATACAGCATTTATTAAATTCTAGTATGGAATTAGTTATAATACTCTGATGTATTTTAACTTAAGTGCAGACGCTTAAGGATCAAAAGTTTAATGCTATTAAAACTATCAAGTCTACATATTAGGAAAGAAAACTTAAATATCTGACAAATGAAAAGAATCACAGATTAAAAACTGGTGAAGATAATGGTTCACATACAAGTACTGTATGTTTTTTCCACAAAATTCTTTCATGACTTGTATTGTAATGCAGTTATCTGCCATTATATATAGATGAGCTTACTACCAAAAGTATATTTAAATAAAGGTGCAACTATAGGGAAAAAAAATAAAAGCCAGGAAAAATGCAAATCATTTTGGAGGCAAAACTTGCAATGTCCAAGAAGAGCTTCATCTCCAGAAAGGATGAAAAAAGAAAGAAACAGAGCAGTGCACATGACTCTGCTTTTGAATAGGAATTTGCAAGAAACAAACCACTAAAAATCAATAGGTCTTTTTGAGCTAGGAAACAAAAAACAGAGTGGCAGAAGCTGTTACTTTTTATCTCTGGAAAAGCAGCTGTTGAAAAATCACTACAGAAGCCATTCTATTTCAAGTCTATACTACAAAAAAGAAGGGTGAGGATTAGGACGGAACATGAAACACAAGGATTATGTTGACAAAAAGTGGCTGAAAGGCCATTCTTCTATACACAAAGAAAACATTGGCCAGACTTCTCTGAAGAGGTTAGAGAAAACGTGATGTAAATCTAAGAAATTAAAGCAGAATCTAAACAAGCATAACAGGAGAAAGTTGAAAGGATTTACCTGGACTTTCAAAATGCACCGAGAGTAAAAAGGTCTGTTAGTGGAAATGCACCTGAATTTGTATAGCTAAGCAACAATTTTCCACCTGGAAAGCAGGCTTCACTCCTCGCTGAACAGGTTTAAGAAGCCTTTCACATCAGCTTCCCAAGAACAGAATTATTCATCTTACAGACAACAATTTGGTTTTGAGAGGAAAGATCTAAATATAAGTTATCCCAACAGCTTTTCTAGATAGAAGTCAAAATGATATTTTTATTGTTTTAAAATACCGCACTACCATCAAGCAATAAATTTAACCTTACCAATGTAGGACTCCTGCAAAAGCAGCTGTAAAGGAAATAAAAGGTGTCAAGTTACTCAAATATTTAAATAATTGAACATAAAATCACGTTCATTAAACTCATTACAGTACTACTTCAGAGATGCACAGAAGGTACTCAGCCTCCAGAAGAGAAGAATAGGAACACGTGAATTAACTTTCACGGCCAGCTCTTTGAAAACCTGCAATTACGCTGATGGTATTCAGCAATAAGCAGTGTTCCCACCCATATCCTGCATCAATCAAGTTGATCCATCAGAATCTAATTCACCCATCTCAGCTACCACTAAGAAAAATGAGTTATAAGCATTTTTTTAATAAGCATAAATATTTTTAACATCTTTAAAATACCCACTGTGACTGTTCACTTAACTCCTGCTCAGATTTTGACTAACACACAGCTCATGCTAAGGCCTGATATATGCTAGGAGCAGTGCTGTTAGGTCAAAGCAAGGGCAGCACATAGGCAGGACACAGTGGCCAGAAAGAGCTAAAGGTCATTACACAGCCATTATCACCTGCAACTTGCTGTCTCCTGCAGCCATAATCCTCGCATATTGATTGTCTGGCAGTTTCTTCAGAATCTGTTGACTCATGAAAATCGTATAGACCAAACTTCCAAGATGGAAGGTATAAATACATCAGCTTACCCAAAATGTTTTTAAAGCAGATCCAGCAGCAGCTGGACTGCTGAGGCTTTCGTGCTTCCTGGTGTGATACAGGGGACACCTGCACCATGATGGAAGAGGATGGATAAGCACTCCCATTGGCTAGGTAACTGTTTTGCTCACAGGTGCACAAGCTAGGAGTTACAAGTTAGGAGTTCGTGAATTAGAGAGTTTCTGCGTTAGAACTCTCATGCCTTAAGTGATTAATTAGTGAATTCCCATGTTAGACTAGTCTGTACAAAGCAGACTGAGCCCTTGTTTGTCACACTTGTTTGTTTTCTTTCCTAATGAGCTCGTAAAATAAAGTTTAACTTACAGAGTACATTGTCCTGTAAATCTGGGAGATTCAAACAGACCACCACAACCAACACAAATCTAATGACACTGTAATTGCTAAAAAAAGGTAGACTCTGCATGTAGTAACATTCCATTTCTCCATTTGAAGACTATCTGCACTGTTGTGCCATAGGTACAGAACAAGAGAGATAATCTGAGGGACAAAGGGAAAAGACAAACGATGATAAAGAGGTGGGTAAACAGTGTAGGTCTCTGAGTTCTTGAGCATGACAAGATCCACAGAGAGCAGAAGCCACTCCATTTTGCTTGGGCAGCATTCACAATGCACCCAGAGCTCACCACGGAAGCAAAGCCAGCATGAGCGACAGATAAAGGGTAAGCATTTAAAGGCATGACAGTGCTCCTTCGAGGCTGAAGGTGTCTTGGTTGCCATGTCTCTCTGCCATGGTTAACGTAGAGCCCTCTTACTCACATACGCTATAGGGAGCAGAGAGAAAGCAGAGAGGACAACCACCCTCCTTGCTCACACCCAGCTGGAGCCAGGAAGGTGCTGAGCACCGTGTCCCTCTCCAGGGTGCTGATCTGCACACACCTCCGGCAGCCCGCAGGCACCCGGGCACAGCCCTCGCCTCCGTGACAACACAGAATGGGTCAAGTTGCTTGCACATAGATAAAACATACATCAAATGCCTGCACACTGATGCAGAATCTAGTCAGAGAGTTAATGAATGCGCGTGTTTGGACCGCATGTTACATGTGTATGGCGGTCTGTTTCTGGAAAGCAGCAGGGACAAGAGAATAAAAAAACACCTTTGCAAAACCACTAAATTTATGTGGAAGAGAAATGGTCTGAATATGTGCTTCACACCCTAGTATATATTCCCAAACCACATGTTCCTCCATCACAGGGAATGGAAATACTGCTGCTGCTGCTGGCAGTACCTGTTATCATTGTCAGCACAATGCTGCTGCTGGCAGTACTTGTTATCATTATCACCACAGGTCATAATGAAACAAACTACATTTATGAACCTCAATTTTAATATTAAAGTTTTGTGTACAGTAACGTGTGAGGTGAAACTGAGTAAGACAAAAAAAAAAAAAAAGGAAATAAGAGAATTACCTAAAGGGAAAAAGAATTTCTAAACTACCTGCCTGTATAACATTTATATATAACATTTACCTCAAGTTACATACTTCACATAGTAGTTCAGGTTGTACAATACCACACTGAAACTTCCTTAAGAGTTTTTTGGCTCCCTTCAGTCACTGAAGTAGTTCTCATAGAGAAGCCTGGATTTCAGTTAGAAAATTCATACCACGAGCTTTCATTTAAAACTTTACATTTGTACATATACTTTCTAGAAAAAAAAATTCACTGAAGGATTGCTCAGTATAGTTCTCATTAAGTGGAATTTGATGTCTTAGGAAAGCCCTAGGAACTGCAGACTTTTTTTTTTTTTTTTTTTATACCAAGGACATTTATGTTAGTTGTCATGGAAAGCTGCAAATTCTTCTTTCAAAAAGCTGATCTGGATATGAGATGGAATTCCAGGTAAGCACATTAGCTCTATCAGCAACACAGCAAACCATATTCCATAAACACATTTTGCCGTAATTATATGAAAAGAAACAGATCAGTCCATACCTTTCTTAGTTACTACTTATGAAGTCTCACATTTGCACAGAGCGTTATTTCATTTCTCAGCAACATTTCTCAGATTCCCAATAATATTCCCAATTAGATGCTGAAATATATTTACATGCACACACACCCCAGTTAAAAAATATCAATTTTAAGACACATTACATGTTAGGTAAGAATATACAGTAAAGTCGAAGTAAATGCACACTAGCTACCAGTAGTGTTTACGATCTCAAATTCATGTCATTCCAAATAAGCCAAATATGCAGTATTTTACTGTTGCAAGTAATTTATCTATTAATATGGAAATTACACTTCAGATTCAAACATACCACTTATTTCATAGAGAAAACAATATATTTAAATGTAATTCTTCCCTTCAGTAAATGTTTTATTTAAAGTCAATGCATTAAGTGTTAACACATCCACAGTTATTTTGGAGAATTTCATATACATTTTCATAAAACTTCACAATATCACTCTATTACAAGTATAAAACAAAGATCTTTCATAATCACACAGCAATTCATGTAATTACTCACATTTCAAGAGACAATGCGGCTAATTCATAGACTTACACTATGAGTCCAAATCGACATTTTTCAACAGACTGCATCCAGACTTACATTAAGTAAGTTTCTGATCGAAAACATGCAGATCAGCTCTCTTAAATTACCTTCCTATGATCCCATTAATGTCATTACTGGGGAGGGAACGAAGGAGAGGACAGGAGAGGAATACTAGCGTACTAACGCTCCAAAGATTTATACAGCTACTATGTACTTGAACTTGCAGATGCATTTTCTCACCCAACCTCAGAATCCCCAAAGGCAAAGCGTACAATCAGATTTTTCCAGACCAGGGCTATTATGTATATTTTTCAGAGTTCCTATTTTTGCCTGTGTTGTGTTCCAAGAAAAGCAATATGAGTGGCATATAAAAAGCATTCTAATTCTGGAAATTAAATACTGCAGAATAAAGCCATAATATACAGAACTCATTTACCAAGAGAATAACAAATGCTGAGATACTGTAATGCAACGGGATGTGAAACATACTAGAAAATGATTAGTATTTTGCAAGTATCCCCAAAGCGACTAGGTAGGAATACAGCAGAACTGGGAACAATGAGGAATGTGCAGGCATTGACTACTACTGCAGCTTAGTCAAGATGTTTCATTGTGAGATTCTGTGCAATCTAGAAAGGATGTCTTCAAGAATAAGGCCTCAATTCAGTGGTCATTTTTATTAAAAAAAAAACAACAATATAATAGGGCAAAGTGGTATACAAGAATGTCCTTGAAAATCTGACAACTTTATTGTTGCAGATAAAATGGAGATAATTCTTAAGAGAAAAAAATCCAGGCCCTACTAGTTCGAACTAGTGGAGCCTCTGTTTTTAAAATCTGGACCCTAAAGCTGAAGTAACAACAAAAAATCAAATACCACTAAATCTAAACAAAAAACACTATTTCATGTTTAGTATTGCACATTCCCTGCTACTGCAAATACTGTATGCTATTACACTTTGCTATTAAGGGTTTACTCCTATTAAAAATATAAATAGCTTCCTGAAGTATTTAATTGGTTATCTGGGTTTCACAGCCAAATTCAAACTCCAGAAATTATACAGTTCTCTACCTAATCTGGTCTCAAATTTTAATCAAATGAAAGCATTCTTCAATTTTGGCTATCAGTTTAACTTTTCTATGTCTTTTAAGTAGCTAGTAGTCTAGGAAATGCTGAATAAACAAAGGTAAGCAAAGCAATTCAGGAAGAGTTTATTCATCAATTAGTTTGCAAGCTAAGGGTTGTTTCCCTGCTACTACTTTGCAATGTAATTCATCAAACTGAAGAAACTCCCTTTGGCAACAAGGACTACTGGTGGTGTGATTAATAGCACCAGCATCTTTGAAATACCCTGACAGTCTTTTAATATAATACCTTTAAGAGTGTATCTAATTGCTCATCTAACAAATATGCTATTATTTAACATTTGTTAACTTTATGAATGCATGTCTAATTTTGCAAATACTTCAGGTACTTTTTCCAAGACTTTGGCCATTAGCCATCTTATTATTTACTCCAAAATTTTCCCAGAGATAACAACATCTGAATTTACATCCCCCTACAGTTGTATGTTCTTGCACATGTAATCCTTACAACAAAAGCTGGTTTGATTACATTACTTAATAAGAGTTGCCTTTTTTTTTTTACCCCCTCTAGAAATGAATGACTGGATAGGAAAGATCCATAAATATTTGGACAATTATTTTCCTACAATTGTTCTGATACCACATCAACTGCTACAATAACAGCTTTACAAAAGTTACCAGGTAGAAAGTTATTTACTGTCCCTTTTCAATATTAGCTATGGGTTTTTTTGTTTTTCCAAGTTATATTTCCAAATATATTTTGATACAGTTTACAGTTCCAGAGAAAGAAAGGTAAAAAGACAGTATTTTCCCCTGACGTGTTCCTTCTACTTACCCAGAAGGAAAGTGAGCCATATCTTGCTATCAGCTTTTACAACGAAGGCCTTTCTGTCATCAACAAATACTGTCAAAAGAAAACAAATACCTTAAGCATCACTAAGAACAGCCTCTGTAAAAAGAAATCTGTTCAAACTCTGAGGCATATAGTTTTCCGTAAAAATCTCAACTAGACTTGAAAAATGCTGAAAGAAATTTCATACAGCAAGTTAGTAACTACACGTAAAAGCCTTAAACATCACGGATAGACCGTCAACGTGACTACGCAAATCTACAGGTTTTAATTCCTGAAATAACTTTTACAAAATAACTTGTCAAAAGAGGATTTCTACATAGACACGTTATTGACAAATTCGCTCAAACGGAAAGTCAGCCTTTTAAAGAATAAGCAACCCTCCACCCTTTCAGCAAAGCGTTACCAAGAAATAAACTGGTCACGCCAAGACTATAAGCTGAGCTAGTCAACACGACTAGTGAGACTGTTTTAACGAGTTAGTTACACAAAGAGCACATTTTCCCCTTTCTGCCCCCAAAAGACGCCAAAGTGCTCAAAACCCCTTTCCCTTCCCCTCACCCCGATTCCCGCCGATACCAGCGTG
>VZSZ01012185.1:181373-198378 GCA_013398815.1 Ibidorhyncha struthersii | reverse complement strand
CTCCGCGGCCTTCCGCAGGGCTCTCCCTCGGAGGAGGAGGAGGAGGAGGAGGCGGGAGCGGGGCTCTTCCCCTTCGCCTCCCCCCCGCCCCGGAGGGACGGACGCGGTTTTCCCGGGCCTCCCGTTCTCTCTCCTCCGGTGTTCTTCGCCGTTGCCTTTCACTGTCCCGTTCCCAAGCCGTGTGGCTCTGTAAGGATCGTCTTTGTTACACCAAGCCCACCCCCCGAAAAAAACAGGAGATCTCTCTGGATTGTCCCTCACCCCAAATTCCCCAAATTTTAATTACCGGAAGGTGTCCCAGGGCCGCAGAAAGCACCTCACTCTCCTCCTTCTTTTGGAGTTGTTATGGTCTGAGAAACCCACAACAATTCATCGTTGTTTAGGCTATTACTCTATCACTTGATGACCCCTCCCCACCCGGGAAGGGGAATCGAGGAAAAAAGGAAAAACGGGGATGGAAATATAAACAGATTCAATAGAATATGACTAGATAATTAACATTAATAATACTGAAGAACCAATATTGATCCTGAGACCAATATAAAATATACAAGGCTTATACTCAGCCCATTCTATCAGTGGGAAGCTGTGCACTCCCAGCAGGGGACAGCAAATGTTGGACACCGCGAGTGCTACTGGGTCCAGCACTGGGCCAAGAAGTTCTCTGGATCGCCGCCATCAAGGGAGACAGAGCCCTTCACAGTAAACATTCTAATTTATATGGAATGTGACGTTGATGGTATGAAATAATCCTGTTGGCCAGTTTGGGTCAAGCGCCCGGGTCTCGCTCCTCCTCATCCCTGCACCTGGCGAGCTTGAAAACACTGAGACCTTGAAACCCGCGCACCATAGCTGGCTATAAAGTAAATATTTTCACAAATTCTGACACTAGAGTCTTCTAAAAGTGTAGTTTTGCCAAGCATCAGAAGAAGAAATTAGTCCCGTGTGGCTCAAACCAGCATGGTTTGCCTGACCGCGCACCAGTGACAGGGCAACACCCGTGCGGCCTCCGCCGTGGGCCGGCAAGCCGGGCAGGGCCGCCGGCGGGCCCCAGGCTCCCAGTGGGGCAAGGCCATGAGCAACCTGCAACTCCAGCCGAAAAAATTCCCCTGGGCTCAGAGGTTAAAAGGTCCAGGTGTCACACAGAGGTCCTGTGTCACACACTGGTCCTGTGTCACACCCTGGAGGCCTGAAATGTCGTTTCGCGGCTTTCCAAGCAAGTCACCTTCAGCACCTCGCAGCAGCAATTACTGTGGCCCCTACGCTAACCGCTGCAATTACTGTTCTTTTAAGGCTGCTGAATACACAATGCAACTGCCAAACAAGTCCCAACTACAGCAGAACTATATCTTTCCTCCTCCTGCGCATGCCTTTTTGCTCAGCACACAGCCGTGGTCAGACAATGACTCGTCCAATATAATATATATTAATTTAATTACCACTTTTTGATAATGTTGATTGAATATGGCAGAGGATAACCTCTTCGTTCACTGCAACCTCTCCAAACAGATCCATTCCACACTTTTATCTCTGTCCCCTTGTTATTTTTGTCCCCTGGAAGTTCTTTCTTGACCGTACATATTCCTTGCCTCTCAAGTACTCTTCATTGCTGTCTTCAGGCTTTTCTTTGATCCTGCTCACTTCATTTCTCTCTGTATGTTTCTGCTCCCAAGTTTTCTACATGTTTGACTTTTCAGCTTTCCACTCAACTCTTTGTTTATTTTTCCTGCCCTTTACACCCTTTTCCTCTGACATAACAAACGTGGGGCTCTTTCTAAAACGTTTACCACTTCTGTTCCTTATTCATATCCTTTTCCTAATTCTTTTTATGAATCCTATCATAGGTTGGAGCCTTATGTGGCAAATACCATACTAGGATAGTATTTAAAAAAATATGCTTAATAAATATGTAGTCAGCATATCGTTAGCACAGGAAGGTAATTTTGGTCCAGACTCAGCTACCAAGGCAACAGATGTATAAGAACAGGACGGCCTTTGCCATCTTCGTGGTAGGAGGAGTGTTGTTACCGCAATAAGGTTATAAAGGTACAAGCTGGTACAGTTGGATAAAGCAAACAAGTCTGTGGGACTGGCAGAGGGCCTGTGTGGCCACAAGTACTTTTGGCTCCACATTTTTTTGCTTGTTGGGGGAAAATTGTCCTTCTACCCCCAGCTGTTTTGGGGAGATAATTGCAAAGGGCACATGTTACACTGATCTCAACAAAAGTGAGCGAGGAAGAAATAGTATGTGTTATTTGAGCAGCTTAAATAGTTATGTAAAACAGCCAGTCTCCCGAGCACACAGGCCCTTCTTCCAATGTGAATACCTGTAGCAGTTTAATATTTCAAGAAACATTAACTGTGGTTATTATATACTAAATCTAAATGAAAGCATGACAGGAACACCATTTGAATGTTTGAAGACTTCATCCTATTTTCCCACCTGCTTTCCAAGAGAAAAAGTTCCACAATCTGCTCCTTTTCGTATTTGATTTTAATCGTGCAGCCTTGTCATAAATTTAGTAACCAAAGGAGTCTATTGTTGCTGGCTGAGTGGTTGAAATGTACAGGCCCCAGATAGTTAAGTTCTGCATGTAACTGGAATAGAAAAAGAGTAACGTGATATGTTCTGCTGATTTTTAAGTCCTGAAACCTATTTTCAAATTTTGCCAAAATCAGTAGAGTCATGGAACACTTAGGAACTAGAAGGGTCGAGATTATTAAGGTTCAAATGATTGCTGTGGGATGGGTCAACCATTAAGATTAACTGGGCCTGCTCCAGCCTGCAGCAAATCAATTACCTTCAGGCTGTTTTCTTTTATTAAAACTCTGCAGGCAATTTATTTCAAAAGATACCACCCACAGAACCTGATTACAAAGATACGTACTATGAAACTAAACAACTCTAATGATTTTAAAAGTTATTATAAGAATGCAAAGACAGAACATCACATTCTTAAACGTAAAGGTGCCCATATTCAGCAGCTATGAATTGCTAAAGAAAACCGTCAGCGCTACTTCAAAAAGCTGCAGTAGAGCAGTACTCCTCTAAAAATAAAATGACACTTGCTTCAATCTGTAAGAGACACAAGTAGTATGAAATGAACCTTGGGTTTCTATCATCATAGGAGCTGCATATTTTTCCAGAAGTGCTATGTTTATTTCCAACATAATTTTTCATACAGAGTAGCTCATTACTAATCCTGCACATCCCAGCAAAAGCAGTGATCCCAGTAAGCCGGCATATACCTTGCTGTTTATGACACACACAAAAAAAAGGGGGGCGGGGGGAGGAGTGGGAAAGGAAATGTGATAACTCTGGAAGTAAATTTGATTTCCCTCAGCTCTTGAGGGTGCTGAAGGATATATACTAGACCATAGGAGAGACATCATCTTAATCAGCTTATCCTAACTTCTTTTGTCCAGGGACAGCAAAACCCATAAGATGTTGCTCCACAGTCCCGGGACAAAGCCCATCATGGACCACAACACTTGTGTTTCTGCTAAGTCTTCCCTATCTCTCTGACCACACTTTTTCCACGGTCACTAGACTGTCTCTTCATATTTCCAAATTACTCTGCCTGATAATCAGCAACCTCAGGATGCTGAGTTGGATGGTAGTTGTGACACACTGTCAATGGAGATAACCCACATTCCCCAGGTATCATGCCCTGTAAGTAAAACACATTGCCTTGGCAGTTCCTGTATATTCTCTAGCAGTTATTTATTGCTCAGGACACTGGGCATGCACACCTTGTCACCAAATAGTCCAGATCTTGCTTTCTTTTCCTCCACTCATTCTCATCTTCTGTACTGTTTCTTGCCAGAAGTTCTCTCACTCTTCCTCTTGCCTCAAGCAAGACCTTCACTTAGCATTTTATTACCGATACCAACTCCTTCTCTCTCCCAAGGTGATCTGAATAAGAGTGCCCATAGAGAATTCCCTTTTTATATGTATAATGATATTTCTTGTACTGCTCTGCTTTGTTCCAGTGGCACTGCCTCACAGCATATTCTGCAGATTTTGTGGCAAGGCTTCCATTGCCACCTACCACAGGGCTTTGCTTCTGCTAGGTTTGTGTTGATCCCCCACACTTTCACACATTCAGCAGCAGACTTAATAATAGCAGGTCTGCATTGTAGCAAGTTAGGGAACTTCAGGCTCCCTTTCCTTGGTTTATTTAATCCAAGGTTAGCAGGCAATGAAGGCGTAATCTGCAAAGTATATCTCTTTAGCAAGCAAATGTGTGGCTGCTGCCTGGTTAGATGTACTCAACCTAGCACTAAACTAGCCATTTTGAGTGCTGACAGCAACACAGCTGCAGCAATGGGGAGCTCAGAGCCTCAGGTAATTAGCCAGGCAGTTAGAGCATTTTGAGCTCCATACCATATGGCCATATCTGACTGAACTCATTATTAATCCTATTTGAGCTTCAGTCACAGAGCAGACAAATTCTTACCTAAGGACAGAACTTTATGAGAAAAGAAATAGTTGGGCCATCTTCTTGTGGCAACCAAGCTGAATAGAAGTGCAGGAGGTTAAGGAGTCTCTAAAGGCAGAAGTACAGAAGCAGGATTGCCCTCAGAGTTTGTACGTGGAGGAATCTGCCAGGAAAAAACAGCAGAATATAGTGGCAAACAAGTTATAGTGTATACCTTGTCCTATTTAACAGCTCTGTGGGACCAGTTCTCTTTCTGCAGGATACGAATGTCCCCGCCTTGAGTTAACTTCTTTCAGCATGCATTGCCTGTGTCCTGAAGAAGGAAAAACATACTCCTGGAGAGTCATTAATACAGCAATCTGATCTCTACTTGCACATCTCTGTTTATGCCTGTCTTCACTTACTTTTAAAATTGCAGTTGTATTTTAACTATATATGTATGTAGCTATATATAACTGGAGCGATTGCAGTTGCATTTTAACTATATATATATAAAAAAACCTGAATAGAACTGGCGAACTTCTCATACAAGCAAAAGCTTGTTTCTACTAGAAACAAATGAGAACAATTTACCCAGCTTGCCTACTCTGGCAACAAAAAAAAATATCACATTTTTAGAATGAGAGGTCCTGAAGACCCTTCTTTCTTTGACACAGAAATTACCTCCTTCATTTCTATAAAGATGATTGTAAGTCTCAAACTGCCTGCTGCCAGAATAACACTGAAGAACATTAGTGACTCAGAAAACCCAATTATTCTCTACCAGACTGTTTCTGATTTCTTGGCTTTCAGTTTCCAGTACCGTTTTCATGCTCCCCTTAAATGCTTCCCTGCAGCCCTTAAAAAAAAAAATTAAAAAAAAATAAAAAAGGAACAAGAAATACTATGAATATCAGGAAAATAGTCAAGCCACAGTGATAACCTCATAGGTGTAACACATCTTCAGTTACACTCTTCCTTCCTTGCTGCAGACAGAATGATCACAGCTGCACATCCATCCACTTGCCCTGTTGAGCAGCTGATTTGGGAGATTTGCCAATGCCCCTTCTTATAGCATGGAGCGCGATCATCTCCTCCCAACTGGGGCCTGGAATGTTTCTGTAATTCTTCACCATTCTGAGGACTTTTAACTCCTCTGCATGACATAATCTCCTTACAGCTTTCAAAATGAAGATCTCTTGCTGTACGCTCCACGTTCTCACGGCGTGGCATTTGGCCCCAGCAAGTAGTCATGCTAATTTGGCATAGATGCCATGATTCACAGCCACAGCAACTGCATCTCATTATGCTTCTATTTGGAGGAGTAAATTATAGAGCAAGTTGCCTGAGAACCACAGAACTCACGATTACAAGCAGGAGTGATGGATCCTGCTTACCCTAACCTGATTTACCAGCCACCATGTTTTTGCTTTATTTTTTGAAGAGTCAGTGTTTAGCTGGTGTGTCTCTTAAATAGCTGCTGCCAAAAGGTGCATCAGAGAAGGTGGAGGAAGCAGCTTGCAGTGCCAAGCAGGAGCTAAGTGACAACAACAGAACAGGTTCATATGAACATGGGCTGAGCTATTACTATATTTCATGGCAGATGCCCTCTGTGCAAGACTGAGAATACGTACACCATTTATGGTGGAAGTACAGGAAGGCAGCAATGGACTTAGAACAGAAGCCTGAGCAAAGTGATGATCTGGAAGTGCTCACAGAATAGCTTTTCAGTTAACAACTGGCAGAGCAGCCAGATGTGAGAAACAGTAGGGCACTTGAAATATGTTGCCATATCAAAGTCAGTAAACCTACACTGCTGGAGATTTACTGGCAAATCTACTTTGGCAAGAGAGTGAGAGAAGCTTGTGGACCACTGTGAAATACTTACAGACAGCTGTATCAGAAACAGCAGCAGGGTCTAAGTTTGCCTGCTCAGATGTTAGCAAGTTTATTTCTGTTTCACCCTTTGCTTACCCTGATATTCTTTTCAGTATATCTCTATACTGCCCTGGTTAATGAAGGTAGAGAAGAGGCAGATTAATTACCCACAGACAGTGGTAGAAACTGCCTTTGGCAAATTAAGGAAAATGGCAGACGGGACCAAAAGCAAAATGATCTTACGCATCAAACACCCCTTGAAGGACAAACAAAGCCGTGACTTGAGAATGTTGTTTGCTCCCTGTATATGACTGAGCAAAGGTGAATTCTTTGTGACAAACTGAAGTGACTAGCATGGTCACCTCGAGGGCTGCAGGGCATCCTTTCTTGGCAAGTCTGGTCTTTGTTGCCAGAGACCCTATTAAGAGGGGAAAAAATGATGCTGAGGCTACAAACCCTTTAATTTATGGCCCCGCTAAACTAAAAATGTAATACAAATTTTACACACAAAATTTTGAAAATCCCATATGGAGTCCTTGTTGGTGACTGACAGCAGCAGTTTATGTCTTCCTCATCTCCTTCCTCACCTTTTCAACTTTTTGGTAATCTGTCTCAAATTGTGATCCTGACTATTTGTGTGCTTTCATTATACATTCTGATACCTCGCTAATAAAAGCACCCAAATCAGGCTTTAAAGACTGTGTTCCCAAAACATTAAGATGTGCTACAGTGTCAAACAACGTGATGGAATTCTCTCAGTTTTCCATGTGGAAATATAGTTCATTTGTAGGCATCATGGCTTTACACTACCTATCAGTTTGGGCCCCCCTACTTTTTCTTATCAGCACGCCAGTTTCTTGAGCTACTATAAAACAAGCAGCGCTACCTCTCAGTTGGAGTAACGCCTTTGCCTGTGTCCCATCAGCTGTGCTGGCAAATAGGAGCAACCACGGCCCAGTTTGGAGCTTATTTTTGAGGTCACAGTGCCCTCTACTGTCTGATGCTTCCTCTTTTCTTCTGCATCGTCTTGGTTAAAAAAACACTATGGCAAGTGTTTACATATACTCACTAAAAAGCAATTTTTTTTTTCCTTCTCAGAATTAACACATTAATTTCTGTTTAAAGATACGCTTTCGTCTAGACTAGCAGGCCAAATCTGGGTTGTTTGATTGGACAGAAAACAGGTTTTCCAGGGCACAGTCATTTCTTGCTGACTATAAGGCTGCTTTGTCAGAGTCCCTGTTAATTTAAATTAAACCGCTGATCGCTGCAGAGCTTGGATCACACCAGACTTGTAAATGTTGAGTAATTCCACATAAGGAAGCTCTCTGACATACATGCAAAGTAAGAACAACCAGGCCTGTGTTTCAAGTACAAATTGTAAATACATCTGCCACACATTTGTATTGCTCCTGGTGATCATTCCAAATCTGCAGATACAAATCACCTATTACATATGGAGGCGTTCTTTGTAGACTCCTCTCCTGTTTGGGTTTGCCTTCACCATCTCTCTTCATGAGTGATGTGGGGTACTGTAGGTGGTTTCACCCCGCTGTGAGCATCCCCTGGAGCATCACAGACTGTGCTGCAAGTGACCTGGGACCATCCCTGCCCTCCCGCCAGCCCATCTCTCACAAATAACCAATGACCCCTTGTGACATTCCCTCTCTCACCCCAAAGCCCCATTTACCCTCACGCAAGACATGGGCTGCTCTATCCACCCTATCCCTACCATTAGAAAATCCTGCTTGCTTTTGGGTTTAGCAAAGAGGATTCAAATTAAAAGAAGTACCTACAGCCAACAAAAATCCCTATCCTGGCCCACTTCTTAAGAAGCATGCAGCAGGTAGCGCTGAAGGGGGTGGGGGGAGAACCTTTTTAAAATATACTGTCTGTTTCATATTCTGAATTTTTTGTTAGCTTGACAGAATGGCTCATTATGCTCAGAGAGCAACAGCTGGCTTATTGTTTCACGGGGCAGATGCAACCACTCCAGCTCTTCTAGGTGCTACAACTTGTTTCCCAGTAGGGGATCTTGTAGCATGATTCCCCATAGCATGACACGTAGGAGTTCAGAGGATTTTCCTTCCTGAACGATTACATTGATGATATATATCAATGTATATATTGATGATTCCTGAGTATAGTACAGCATTCGTTTTCCCATGTTAGTCTGATAGCCAAATGAGGAGAGTTCACTAAGCAATGCACTTTCAAGTGTACACATACTCATATAAGTGTGTGTTTGCATGCATGTATGTATAAAAAATATCTATAAAATACTAAAAAAGGAAACAGCGCTGCTGGGCATGGAAGGCATATTTCGAATGTGGCAGACATATTTGTCTCCATCTCACCATTTTTTCCTGCAACTGCCACATCGTAAAGTCGCAGGCAATTTCACTGATACTGAGTAGAGCTGAGGGTCCAGAATGAGCCCCAGGGCTACACTGCAAGGGAACTGTGTCGCACTTGTAATCCTGGGTTTCTCTGGAGAAATACTTCACAGGAAGGATGCTTTTAAAATTACCGTTTAATGGAAGGAGAAAAGGATGTCAAAGAGCTGAAGAGTATGCTGAATTGGAGTGAATAGTTCGTGCTGTTTTCACGTGCAAGAACACTCTGTTGGGATCATGCAGGGGAGCAGAGGAATGCAGAATGACTATCAGAAAAAGGTGATAAAGTTTTAAAAGATGTTTCCTCTTTAAAAAGGTTTCCTTTTTCCCATCTGCTGAGGAAATACCTAGAAAAATTCTACACACTTATCAAACAGAAAGAGCTTCCTTGCCCACTATCAACTCACAAACTACCTGTACCGCGTTTAAAGGAACTTCACATTTGCATGTCGTATGCATATGCAGAAGTGCATTTTGCAAGCAGCGTGGAGCCTCCACATTTCTGCTGTCATTATAAGCCTTATTGCCAGCAGTATTAGAAAAGTTGCAGTGGAAAGAATGCAAAATAAATTATGACTGCCTTACTTTACTGTAAACTGATAATAAAAAATATCTCTTACACTATAGTGAAATCAGTCAACATTTTTGCACAGCTGTAGAAAAACAAAATGTTACACTGGAGTATGTGAAAAGGAGTTACATATCTCACTCATGAAGTCATCTGTTGACTCCAGTTAGTACTGGTGAGATCTCAGTTAAAGGAATGTGTCCGATACTGAGCGTTGCATTTCAGGAAAGATGTGCATTTCAGGAAAGACCCACCGAAGGGTAGGGATTTTTCCTAATCTCCTTTATCCCTTACTGTCATTCTTATTTTACATCAGCCATGGTAGCTGCGAAGTAGACTTCCCCCCACCAAACACATACACACTGCAGAAATCTACACAAGGAGGATGGGAAAAATAGCCTGGAGAAGAGTAATCAGAGGCAATGTAATACCAGTTTTCAAATAGGCAAAAGGTTGCTACAAGAAGAGACAGAAGCACTGGATAAGTCGTGAAGGGCTAAAATTACAGTCTGGTTCAGGTTAGGCATTGGGGCCTATTTCTAAGAAAAGAATAGTTAAGCGTCGGACTCTTTAAAGGACCTGTGGAATCTCCATTGTTGGAGGCTCTTAAAAGCAAATAAGATAAACATCTTTCAGAGTGGTTTAATTATAAACTGATCTTGGCTTGAGCCAAGGAGATGATGTCTGAAGATCCCTTCCTGCCCTACTTTTTATTATTATATACCAGCTAATCCCTCAATGACTCTTTATGAAAAAATTTCATCCCAAGTATCCCCTGACCCAGCTGTGAGCTAGAGACCACCCAGCTCCTAATATACCTAGGAAAATGCTACCTTTATGCTGAGCTGCCATTCCATGGTTGTTTATCTTGAAGGTTCTGTGTAACTTGGAGATTTATCAGTCTTCTACAGTGAAATACATGGCAGCACCTTCAAAATTTGCCAACACCTGAACAAAAAAGAGAAGAAAAAGAGCGCTGGAAGCAGAAGAGCAGGACCGAACCTGTAATATTTTCTTGGGCTTTTGTTTTGAGGTAAGGGAGCAGGAGTAGAGAGGGGAAACACTCAGTTTGCAGCTGAAAACTAGCTTGGGTCTTAAAGAGACAACTGAGTTTCACTAATGGGTCTGCCACAGATCTACTTTGTAAGTACAGTGGATGATCTAAAATGAGGTGATAACAAGGAAGGAAGGGAGTTGTGACAATAATTGACCAGTAGCATTGAAAGTAGGGACTGTGTATGTGGAACAAGACTGGACAGTAGCAGGCAATAAATGAGGAAGAAAATGAAAAGTCAGAAGACAAAGAAGGAAAGAGGGAGGAAAAGTCATATTGGAAAATAACCTTAAATGTACAAGTGCAACAGAGGCCTAACTCCAACAGAGATTCTGCTATTTTCAGTGTTTCATATGTTTTACAGGAGTGCTGTGGGTAGAAAGGAAATACCTAAATGCTGGAGAGAATCTTGGTTGTAGAATCTGGATCCCCTGACCTGCTGCTTATAGTAGGTCAGAGGCCCTGAGGTCTCCCATTTCTGAGGCAGTACATAAAAGCTCAGTCAACCATAGTTAAATTTTTCATGTAATTCAAGAGATTGAGAAGGCATCCTTGTATGTATGTTCTCTACACCAGGATATAATAAATGTTGCTTTCTCATGAAATGGTATCCACTCTGTTGCCCACATTCAAGAATGGGTCTGTCTGTCTCTTATGCAATGGATATGCCTTATGCCTTCCTCTCTTGAACTGACTCTGGAGGTCTCTTCCACCTCAAGGCTTCCACAAATAAGTCCCAAAGATCTTGTTCTTCTTCCTCATTGTCACTACTGTCTGAAAAAGGAGAACTGCACCCTTTGTGCTTGAAGGAAAAGAAATCTAAAGGCAAAGGAGTTCATACGAACAAAGGCCTTACAAGAAGAAAGATTGCAACTGTGTCTTCAAGTTTTTCTTACATTTCTCCTGTTGTAAGCTTTACCTCAATAAATACTGTCAAGTTTCTGTCCTCTCTCTGCTTTACTTTTCAAATATGCCTTATCCTTTTCTTACAGTCCCTGTAATTTTAGCACTGATGGAACTGGCATCTCTTTTCCTGGGATTTAGCACTGCTGTTTCTGAAAAGCTCCCCAAATATGGCTTAGAAGAACAAGGAGGAATTCAAACTTCACGACCAGTCACGCATGTGTCTTTTACTTCTCAGAGATGGCAGCACTATGGCAGACACACGCTCTGGACTATGGCATTTCCATTAGAAAGAGATTTAGTCCCATTTCACTAGGGAGTCCAGCTGAGACGTTCTGATCCTCCAGCAGAGACTGTATTCCTCTTTCACGGGGAGGGATCAGTTTCTCTCATTGTGTCCACTTGAATATAGAATCCAAAATCCTAAAGATTAGATATGAAAATAAGTCTTTAAGCTCATGATTTTTACTCCGTTACCTACAGAAATGTCTCTGTCTATGCATATATGAGTTTGTCTAATTATACCAAATGATTCTTTAGTCAAATTCAGCTTAATTTAACAGTCACAATTTTACAATAGCAGGGTGGGTTCTTGTATTCACATGGCTTCTGTGTTAATAGCAATTTAGATCTATGCAAGCAGTGGAAAGAAAAGAGGACAAAACATTGAGACCACTGCAAAAGAATAAGTCACAAGGTCTCTTTACAGCTCACTGTCATCATGCTTTCTGAGACTCGAAGTGAAGGTCTGCAAAAGTATGAAAATTACTGCCACAAAATAAAATACAGGCAGCTCTATGCAAACATGCAATCTACATAGTTTTGCCCTGAGTAAGGTGTTAGGTGTGGCACACTTACCCGGTTCAGCAGCAGTGAGTCCCCAACAACTATCCAGTTACACAACTCTGGTGTGGAAAGAAAGCTTTAAGTGGGTGCGGACATCTGCTTTAAGCCTTGCAAGGCTTCCTGAGCGTTATAAATTGGCTTTTGTGTAAATGAAAATCAGGCTGTGTATTTTCTGCCTGGTATGGTGTTGAGTACATGTTCCAAAAGTATTTAAAAACAACTTGTTTGTTAAGATATGGACTGTTATACTTGCTGTGTCTACCGGAAAGAAATTAGAAGTAGTGCATGTGGATACGAGCTACTTATTTGTTCTTGTTCAGACAGCATTTATTACAGAAAACACTAATATTTGCTGAAAATAAGAGAGTTAAAATATATCTCTCTCTCTTACCATCCATAATCCAAAAAGACATTACTATTTACAACTGCCTGGATGCCATCCAACCCATAAGTAGAAAACAAACAAACAAAACTACTGAGATAAAAAGAAACCAGAGAAACACCTAATCAACTTAAGAAACGTAAATAGATTGCTGATGCACGCCAGCATCCTTTCAGTCACCATGTGGATTTTGCACCTGAGGACCTGGCAGAAAATCTCAGAAGATATACTCAATGCAGACTGTAGGTTATACATTGCGTAGGGAAAAAAAAAATGCATTTTCCTGCCTGAAAAATGCTAGAAGTAGTACAATGAAATTTTGCAGCAGTGATGGAATAGGTTCCTGGGAAAGAATTGGAACAACACTGATGTTGCAGGGAGTTGAGGTCGGAGGACAGAGGCCAGCAGGAACAAGGGAATTTAGGGAATACCAGCAACGGCATCTGGGGTGTATGGAAAATTTAGAATACACCAAATCTTTTTTTTCCTCCTTCTGATTTTTCCCATTCCCTGTTTACTCTCCCACCTTCCTATGCCTCCCCGAAGACACCACACTCTGAGCCACCAGGAGCCCACTGCCAGGGCAGCGGCTGTTGGTGAGGGGCAGTGGTGGCCCCGCAGAGTGCCGCTGGTGGTGGCCCGGCAGAGCGCCGCTGTGCCGCCGGCAGAGGGGGCAGGACGCCTGTGGAATACACCGCTGCAATCCTGTGCTTGAAATGAGACATTTTTCTCTTCCAGGTGGCATTTTTCTTACAGCTGTATCCAAGAACAGGAGGGGAAGGACCCGATGGTGCCCCAAAGACCATTATTATTTTATTAGAAACAAAGGTGGGAATTATTGCTCTGTCTACAAAGCTTCAGGTTAGGCTGAGTGTTAGGGAAGGACTTAGGAAAAAAACTGATACCTGACAAGAAATTATGAAAGTGACTTCCCTCCACTTAGTGCAGCGCATTCCACCCCCCACTGCAGCAGCCTTCTGCGTGAGTTACTCCCTGTGAAGTTCTCTGATGGTGGCACCTGGGCTGGAAGCATTTCCCTGAGCTTTGAAGCTTCACAGCAAGGTTGTGTTGTGAGCAGACATACGTGCCAGGAACTGTATGTGTGCACACGTGGACGTCAGGATAAACATCATGTGGGCAAAGCTTCCAACCACTGCAGCATGGCAGAGAAACAGGCTTGTGGCATGGAGTGGTGTAAGCTGTTGACCCCAACTAGAGCATGCAAGAGGGAAACACGTCTCTACCTATAAAAGGAGAGTGGTGGAAAAAGGCAGTGCTGCAGCAGCCCAGCCATGTAGGATACCACCATTCTCCAGCAGTCAGCACTCCACAGTCATAGAATCATAAAATGGTTAGAGTTGGAAGGGACCTTGAAGATCATCTAGTTCCAATCCCCTGTCATGGTCAGGGACTCCTCCCACTAGACCAGGTTGCTCAAAGCCCCATCCAGCCTGGCCTTGAACACCTCCAGGGATAGGGCCTCCACAACTCCTCTGGGCAGCCGGTGCCAGTGCCTCACCACCCCCACAGTAAAGAATTTCTTCCCAATATCTCACCTAAATCTACCCTCTTTTAGTTTAAAACAGTTACCCCTCATCCTATCGCTACACTCCCTGACAAAGAGTCCCTCTCCACCTTTTCTGTAGGCCCCCTTTAAGTACTGGAAGGCTGCTATAATGTCTTCCCGGAGCCTTCTCTTCTCCAGGCTGAACAATGCAAGCTCGTGCAGCATATGGGGAAGTGTGGGAGCAGCAGTGGCCCTCAAAGCACTCATCTTGCATCTACAAAAAAGAGTATAAATCTCTCACAGCATCCCAAGCTATGGAACAGGGTGTGCAGTTATATATTGTCTCAGCCTTTATAGTAGTCAGGACTACAATTTTATGTGTAGGCTGCGTTTTTTTGTTGGGATTTTTTTTGGTATCTAACAATTAAAGAGTATAATGGAGTGGAAGTGTGTAATAATGCAAAGATTAACTACTCAAACGAGGGAGTGTGACTTAGGACCCCACATGGCCAAGAGGTTCAGTGATGAGTGAATTTGTCAAAAGAAAGATCTGGTTTCTTGAAACTGAAATGAGTTTCTAATTCAGACCAAATGATTTTCAGCTGGAAATAAAAAGAGGAAACTATATCATAAAAAAAAAAAAAAAAAAAAAAAAAGTGTTATTTTGATTGGTGATAAAGTGTTTCAATATTTCATTTTGAAACTTATGTAAATAAGTAAGTTAAGGAAGAGTGGTAACTAACCTGAGGGCACAGTCAAATATTTTCACTGAATGCAATATTGCACATTTACCCAAAACATGGGTTCTTCTTGTTCTTCTTTTAAATCAGTCCTTTATACTCCTCCAAATTCCATTTTTGCATTTTCAATTCATTCTGGATTCATTTTCCCCTATTTTTCCAGTTCATCAGCCAACCAAAAAACATCCACAAACCCATTATTCCTAAGTAGAGCTGCATAAAGAGTGACAGTGAAAAGTCACTTTGCTGTTGTTGTTTATTTTGGTTATGTAACTGGAATAAATTATGTTAGAAATAAATGTATTTGCTGGCATAGCAACAACAGCAAAAGTTATTCTTCTCTTTCCAGTCCCAAATATTAAAAAAAAGAAAGTAATGACCTAACAAGAATCATCAGGTGTTTTAGATATTATTATCCTGAATTTTGTAGCAGATTTATTTCGCCTGCCCCCCTCCCCCCCCTTTTTTTAACAGAAGCTGTGATTCTCGTGAAATTTTGTTTCTTATGGGGATACTTTTAATAAAAACAGTGAAACATCACAAAATGCACAACAAAATTACAAAAGAAAAATCAGAGGGTCTCTTGGGGGGGAAAAAAGGGTTCCCTAATGCTGAAATGAAATATTTCAGTCTTAAAATTAGATTATGGGGATTGCAGCCATCCCATATTCAAATTTAAAATGAATCTTGTAGCTTACAGCTCTACATCTGGATATCTGATACACGTGAGGTTGAGTAGAGCAAAAAAAACCACTAGTTTATAATGTCTTGTTGATATAAATAAGGAAATCCAGTAAAAATAGCTGAAACTACATTTGTGTTTTATGAACAAGCTCCCTGCTACGGTCCTTTCCATCCTAGAGATAGATACCTAGCACTTACAGAATCAGGTTTATGTGTGAACTTCATCGCGTTTAAGAGTCATTGCTTTCTTTACTAGCAAAAGCGCAGAGCATCACGTAACTTTTTTGCAAAGGCCTGCATTTTTTTTTTTAAACTTGGGATTTCCTCACTAGCTTAAAATGCTTCTTGCAAGTGCTACTCTTCAAAGTGACTTCTCACGGAGGAATCTATTTTAAGGCATTCGTTAATTCGACATCAGTGAAGTGTGGAGCGAAACAAAAATGAAGTCATTGTTCATTTTAAGATTATTTATGTCATATTCAATAGTGGGGGATTTTTTTCAGAGCTCTGTTTCTTTTCTCAATTTTATTCCAACAGCTTGGTGCACTTATTAATTCTTATGGCTTTCATTATTTAAATGAAGATGATATACAGTTCTCCGTTTCCTTTTCTGGGGTCCTTTTCGTCTTCTCTGAATAATTTCTCCATCTGGATGCAAACTTAGCCTTTGTCATGAATCACAGATAAAGCAGAAATCCATTATTGTCGTCCCATTTGTTGTCTTTATGTGTTTGAATAACTGGTTTATCCCCAGCCATGCAAGTTATTTTATGTGGACACACTCCAGAACCAAAGCAGTAAATAGGGCATTAGCAGTGCTAACACAAAAATTCGGATAAGCATTCTTTTTTTCCTGTGTTTAGGCATGCTGACATGGGTGATTTTAAAGGTTTTCTTCAGTCAGAATCTGGTATAGCTGAAGCTTGGATGTATGACTTGTTTTTCCTTCAGGTTACAGGATAATGGAAACCTTCCTAAGCTAGAGTTGTCTTTAACCATACTGCAGTTTTGTTTATAATCGTATTGCACGTGTGACTTTTAGTAAAGTGCTCTTTTTTGCGGTTTGCCATTTCTCATGTGATTTTAGGGTTTAAAACCTCTCCCCTAGCCTCCTGTTATCATACAGCACATCGTCAGTGCAAATTTTTATGCTTGGCTGGTAGAGCAATTCATCTCAAAATTACATGTTATTTGCTTAATTTGGTATTTCTATTTACACTAACTCTAAACACCCACTTGGATCTTATGATCAGCTTCCAATTTATTTCTACTCTAGCATCCGGACAGTTGCTATTTATGTCTTTCTAGTTTTTCCAGTGTGTTCATTCTGGTGAATCTCATCACAGCTGCATTGTAGATTCATATTTCCAGAATAATACAAGTGTTAAAAATATTTTAAGTCGTAAGTTCTCGCATGCGCGAGAGAGACTTGAACACTGCAGATCTTGGTTTCTAGGCTCCTAGATCACTAGGGCAATGCACAGCTGTGAGTGGCTCTGGGCACAAGCTGACAAGGCACTTCCTCAAAATCAAATGGTCTGTGTGTTGGTATGTCGGTGGACAGCGGGGGACAGACCAGTCCCAAACCTGCTGCCTGATTTGCTGCCTATACCAAAGCCCCGAAAA
>VZSZ01012185.1:150453-181366 GCA_013398815.1 Ibidorhyncha struthersii | reverse complement strand
TAAAAACACAGTAGTGTTTGGTGGGTGTGGGGGGGGGGGGGGGGGAGGAACGACTTGAACGTGCAGG
Organism: Ibidorhyncha struthersii; assembly: GCA_013398815.1. Classification (NCBI taxonomy): domain Eukaryota; kingdom Metazoa; phylum Chordata; class Aves; order Charadriiformes; family Charadriidae; genus Ibidorhyncha; species Ibidorhyncha struthersii. The sequence continues at coordinate 181,299 of VZSZ01012185.1, read as the reverse complement.
GCAGAAGCAACTGCTCAGGAGCAAGGCTGGCGGGCACCGCTTGCTGACTGCAGTAAGAGTGCGCTGATCCTATGCTCCTCCATGTAATTTTACATTCTGCCTTCTCACAGCCTCTTTTGTGGCAAGACAGCCCTAGCCCATCCCTCGTATTTCTAACAGCAAAATTCAATTTTGCCTAGATTGTCGAGGTGGCAGCTCTGCCTTTGTGACAGGTATATAGACTATTCTTCTGCAAAGCGTGAAAGAACTAAGCTCCTAAGAAGAGGATCGACAAAAGCAAACATGTCCCAAACCCCACCAAAANCCCAACAAAAAAAAAAAAAAAAAGAAAAAAAAGAAATTAACCTCCGCAACTTCGATGAGTGCTTTTATTATTGAGGTAGCCAGTAAAAAGGAAGTATCCATGTGTTCTCTAACAGTTTGGCCAAGGTTGAAAGAACAGGAGAACAAAGGCCTGATATTATGGCATAGAGCAAAAGCTTTAAAATACTGTTTCAGGAAAGGATGATAAAACGCTTAGGCTGGTCTCTGAAAAAAACATAAACCTTTCAAAATAGCAAACACTATAGCTGACTTTCAAAACAGGACTTAGAAGCATGATTCTCGCTAAAATTAGTGGGAGCTGTGCATCTACATCCGTAATGGCTTTGAAATCTCAGCCTATAATATTCCTGGTTCCTCTTTTCCCTCATCAGGCATGTAGGAAGGAAAGCATTTTCTGTGACTGAAAACACACGTAGTTGTCCATCCAGAACTACTGGAAACCATGCCAAGCTGTCTTAAGTGCTAGGCAGGCTATACAGTACATACTAATTCATTTAAGAACAGCTGAAGGATATTTAAAGCCTTGTAAAGGAAATTAGGGGGCACAAGCGTTAGACTTTTATATGTTCATACAAAAATGCATGAGGTTCCTAGTGCATTGTAAAATGAAGGAGCAAAGGCGGCCAGAGTCTTTAACCATCTGAAACAATCGAATTATTCTCCGGAAATGCACTGTTTAGGGTGACTATGTTAACTGAAAATGGAGTGATTAAATAAAGTCAGGCTGATAAATCTCCTGAGTACTACTAACTTATTTGTAGTATCATTGAAGATGAGTAGTGTGACTGGTGTCTCAAGTCTAAAAGCTATGACATTCAAGGAAGGTAATTGAAGCCTGCCATTCCAAAGCCTTGGGTACACGTTCAGATATTATCAATGCAAATTTTACAGCCAGTGATTTGCATCAAGATAAAAATTATTTCTCATTTGGCTGCCTTGGGATCGATCCATGAGAGAGCACAGGAAGAAATAATGATAGATTTGTAAGTGACTATGTATCAACCATGACTTTAAGACAGGGAGTAAGATAAACAGAAAAAAACTGCTCTCTCCCACACTCAGCTTTCACACCAGAGAACACCAGTGAAGACCAATTTTTGTCTCATAAAAGCATATGAAAAAGCAGATACAGACAGAACAGGAGGAGTGATTTTCAATAGAAAGACCCCTGATTGAAGGCAGTCCAATTCCAGCAGCCCCTACTAGGCGCAGACTACCAGTTTAAGAATCACAGCTTATTCCAGCTGTGTGAGAACTCAGAGACAAAGAGTAGATTCTGATGACACCAAACACCCAAGTGATTTATAGTCAAAATTGAAGTGTGCATTGTCCCTAGAATCTGACTGGAAGACAGTGCAGACTAAGTACAGACATAATGAACTTCTGCAATTCCATATTATTGCTTTCAGGACATTTTAAGATACCTTAAGACTTAGACCTAGGTAAAAAGCACAGTAGGAATTCTGGTTTGAGGTGACAAAGGCGTATGAATGCATTGCCTCTGAAAGAGTAGACTTCTGACGCAGATAAAAGACACAGATTTTATGCTACGTACTTGTTCCCGTCTGTGAATCTCTAAGGACAAATGACCAGACATTAGGCATCTAAACAGAGAAAAGCTGCAGCTGTTCAAGGAACTATATCTCCTGCACCTTTTGGGGGGTATTTTTCCTAAATATTGTTGATTACAGATTCAGTTGCAAGCATCTGCCCTTCTTGAATTCATCTTACTATCTGAGCTAGTCCCCTGCAATAGCTAGCTGAATTAAAACAAAGAGCTAGCTGAGTGCCCCTTGCATATCTGAAGGACTATCATTCATCTCATTACCATGTCTGCTAACTACCATTCTCCAAAGACAGGACAATGCAGAACTTTGAAGCAGGTACTCATGAAGTCTGTGAAAACATGAGTCAAAACCAGGAGATTCTCTGCGACACAGAAACCTGAAGCCGCTAAAAAATTACTGCACATATTCCTGGCAGGCCTCACAATGAGAATACAAACAATTCAAAGTCGACTAATAGACCAAAATGATTCAGCGTGGTTTCTTGATTTTAATTCAACAAATTAGTCAATGCAGTCCCTGTGTTAAGCCTGTTTTACAACCTGAAAAGCCTTAAAAATACCAGATTTTGCTGGGTCTGCTTGCAAAACTGTATTTTATATTAACGGAGCTAAAAATGCTGCAGTGGTGAATCAGCTAATACTGTCTGCACTGGGGGAAGTTATCATCCTACTCTTCAAAAAAACTTCTCTGGCAAACTTTTCTGGTAGGCAACACCATAGGTTTTTCTTAGTCCCTCTGGTTATTGCTATGGAGACCAAGGACCGGCTTCAGTAGTTCCCACAAAAGTCTCCAAGAGCCTCACTAACTAACCCTGATATCAATGACTAACTTTAATAAGGATCTTAGGCATTAGACCACTGATAGTCTAATTCTTTATTCTTAGAATTATCATTACTGATTATTGTTAGTTTCTATATATTTTATTGATGGTGTATAATCTAAATATTTTATGTGTATTTCAAGTGGTCTTTTTACTCATGATTCAAAATATCATTCATTGCTCCATAGTTTCAGCCTACCGTTAAATCAGTGCATTCATCATGCTTCTTCACAGGAAGTTTAGAAAATATCACTCTCCAAATAATTTGTTTTCTGCACTGCTTATCTCCAGGATAGATAATTTGGATATAAATCTGTTTTCTAAGTGTGAAACACAAAGCAGCCTGCAGTCATCGTGACTAGTCATCAGTCTCTTCAGAGTAAGCCTACTGGGAGGCAGTTCAAAATCTTTATTTTATTTAATCCTTTGGTTTCTCTTTGGACAATAGCAAATAAAGGCTCCAATTATACAGGTGTTCGTTGCACAGACAACTTGTTCCCAAAGGTCTCGATTCTACAAAGCTCAAGGAGTTTTACAGTTGCAGAACCACCAAAATACTTAGGCACTGATTTAACTTTAAGTGAGCAAGCCTACTGATTTCAGCGAGACCATTATCATAACTAATCCTGAATCAGCATACGGCCAATATTTTGGATTCAAGAAAGTGCCAATGCACGCACTTAGTTTAACATGTAATCAAGAAAGCCCCCTAGCCGCAGGTTAAGCAAGAGACTTCCACAGCACTGAATATCCATGAGAGAATTCATGGGGTTTTTTGCTACCAAAACAACATAAAAACATAATACAGAGACAAAAGGCATCATATACGCTTACCAGCTCAGTGAGCTGTCCTCATTTTCATATATTCCAAATGTAAAAAACATACATTAATGGATGGGTGCAACTCAGCATAGTTAAAAGTGGATTTGAATTACCTCAGGCTGTCCTCTCCTTGCTTACATTCACAAACAAAACCAAATTAAGGCAATGCTACTGCTGCTCCTGGGACCTTGCATCTCTCCTATCACGCTGAGTTTCTTTGTAAGGCAGTGACTCTTGTGAACTAGCTGCAAAAGACTCAGCAGCTGATCTCAATTTGAGGACAAGCTGAACTACAGGTGTGTGACAAAAACTTTGGGAGCAACATTTTTGTCAGAAGCTGCTTTAAGGGATGGCTCTCACAGAAAGCTCGGAAGCACCTCAAGAGAGCGTTTGGTTGTCCCAAGGCAAGATTAGCTCTAATCACATCTTTCTTGACTAATGCATGTTCAACCTGTTCTTAAAGACTTCCAGTGATAGACATTGCTCCTTATCTTCTGTAGGCAATCCAGTGCTGTGCTTCACTATCCCTCTTCTTTGAATATCTTAGATATCTCAGGTAACTCTCCCTTGCTTTAATATATGCTATTAAAATAGAAATAAAATCCTATTAAATAAAAGCCTGCAGCAGATATGGAGAGGAATTTATTCCTTGCTTCTTTACATTCTTCATAAATTTGAAATCTTTATTGTATCTTCCCATAATCTTTACTTCTCCAGACTAAACAGACCTATTTCCTTTCCACTTTCTTCTTAGACTGTGTTCCCTAGATCTCTGTTTATTATTTTGGGGATCCTAGAAACCCTGTATTTCAGCCACTTATTTGGGCTCTGGTGGCAAAACCAGTAATTTTTCCAAATATGATTGCAAAGCACTTTGAAAAAAATCATTTGTGTAACTATATGCAAACTACTATTGTATTTAACTACAGTACAGCTGTCACTCCAAGTGGATCCAAGATTTAGAGCACGTTTTGCAGTGAAAAGCTCTACCGGATTTTCTGCGATCTCAGAAAAGTCTGTCACTGATCCCACTGCACTCAGCGAAGTGGTTAGAGGAAAACCAACAGAAGCAGAAAGCTTTGGCTAAATAAGAATGATATATCAAAACACCCAATATTTTAATGAAAGAAACTGAATATCCACACATTTGCACTTCTGTACAATTTTTGTGATATATATATAATTTTAAGCTGTTTACAAATAACATTTAATGCTTCAAATATTACATAATGTTGATATTATATTTCTAGCAGAAATAAATATATTGCACTTAAAAAGAAACTTTTCATTAGATGTTGCTTCATAGTTTATGTTCATAACTTCTTTTTCCATAAAAAGTTTTCCCCCTACCCCCACCCCATACACACAAACACACACTTCAGTACATGGTGAATGTGCTCACGCAATGCATTATAAACAACAAAGTCAACACAGCAAACAGCAGAACTGTGGTACATTCTGTTAAAGAGGTTACATCCAGTTTTTTACCTTCCTTTTTTTTTTAAACCAAATCTTTCCTCATGTTTCTGAAGGTACAATAAAAAAAAGAAGAGAGATTGTTTAAATGTGCTAAAGGTAAAATACAGCAAACTGTATTTTTTGTCCTTAAACTATGATAAAAAGTTACTTCCAAGTTTACTTAAATCACTGCTTAGTTTTCTTTTAAAAAGATAAAATAAAGAAAAAGAAGTTGTCATTTGATAAACTAGAGACTATATGCAAGGACAGTTTATCACAGAGTAATACATAAATCCTCTGGCCAGCAAGTAAGTAAAGAAACCACATCTCCTGCAGCAGAAAACACTTTGTAAGGAACAGTGAGAATAAGATCTCACCAAAACCAAAAATAATCTTGCAGCGAGTGAATGTCATCCCTCTGTAGATGATGAGTACAAGCATTGTGGCCACAACTTCCATCCAGACAAGGAGCCCTAAGTGTTACACTGTTGCTTTTACCCCTTATCTGGGGGTAAATTACCACAATTTATATTAGCTTACAGTTTTGGAAAGCTCCCCAAGTTTTTGCAATAATTTTCATTGACATATATGTTTCCCTGTAGTACACACACATAAAGAGGATGTAGTGCATAATCAAGTTGCCAGCCAAAATGTTTTCACTTTAAAGAGGTTCATTTTCAAATGCTGGTTAGTGTTTGCTGGATGTTGAAAGCTGCAACACCTTATGTGTACACGCTCATGCAGTGTCCCGGCTTCCATGGGTAAAGCCTTCTGGGAGAAAATTTGCTATTGCATTTCGTAGACGGTACTACCAAGTGTGTTAGCTATCACACCGTCTTTGAACTCATGAAGAAACATTTCCATTAGAAACTCTGCACCTTTATCCACTCAGTCTGTGCTTATTTGTCAGCTTACACCAAGAAGAGTACCACTGAAACCAGTGGCACTGAATTTCTATCTTTCATAGCGCCTCAGGCCATATAAAGCAGTACTGCAAACCAAACAGCCAAATTTAAAATGTTTTTTTTATGTCTAGCTTGTCTCAGGGCTCCAAAAGTAGAAGAAAAAAAAATCAGACAGATGCATCTAAGTCAGTTTTGTTAGTCTTTGGGATGCTTTTGTTGGATTAAAGACCTGAGGCTGTTGACTGTCTATGGATAAAAGGGTAATCCAGAAAACACCCAAAAGTACTTGCAACACTTTGGAGGATAATCTTATCATTCTCTTTGAAAAGCNAAAAAAAAAAAAAAAAAAAAAACAAAACAACAACATAAACCAGCACCAGTTTGCTCAGCCAAGAGAGCTCATAAAGGTGAAGAGCACTTCTCAGGGGATATAAAATGTGAATTATATTGGAAAATAAACTCTAGATTATATTTGGCATTCCTAGACCATCTACCAGCAACAGATGTTCTGTCCTGAAAGTGATATAATTTTGACAGCAGTACAGCAACTCCTTAAATAAATTACTGAGTTATTGTCAAAGTAGTACAGGTAATTTTTTTTCAGCAAAACGATTTCACTCTTTAAGCAATTAATTATGAATTTACATTCATTTTCTCCCAATTGTGTAATCAATGCAAAGCTGATTTGTAGTCAGTTTTCAGTCTTTTCAGTAGAGTTCCTGTATTGTTGCTGTCACTGCAGTCACTATTCTTACAGTCAGACTTCATTTTTAGGTAAGAATGCTGAATGAAATCCCATGCCCATTACAGTCCAGAAATTTGCAGCAGACTTCAGTGAGGCAGGAATTTAGTCCCTGGAATCACTCCCATGCTGCCCCCTGCCCACAGGACAGCGAGAGGGACGGGGAGAAGAAACCTTGGAAGGTGTCAAGACCTCTTCGCTGGGCGTTCTGTGGTCTCTGCGAACTTAATCCCTTCAACGTCAACTCTACGCAACGGGTTTTGGAGGTAGGATTGTGAGGGCAAAGAAGAAGAGGTGAGAACCAGACACACCTATTGACTTTGTTCCTAGGGAAGGCTCTCACAAGCTGCCTTCGTTCCCTTGCTTGGGATCTGCCCGTGATTCTGCATTAGCGGGGAACCCAGCTGGTTTCTGATGCAAAGGAATTAAACCATTGGAGAGCAGCATATGCCAGAGAGCAGCACAGGGAGGGATGAGCACACTGAGAGAGGCTTGATCTGTCGGGGAAAATCAAGCTGTGGATTTTGGCAGACAGTTCCACATCATCTACGGTATGAAACTCATCACAGAGAATTTGGATGAGAAATTGGCCTTACCATGTTTTTATACAGGGACAGGCCACTGCCATATTTTTTCAGATATGATTCATGTTTTATTTGTAGTAAAAAGCACTTGTCTTTCATTTAATTTTTTTTTAAATGATGTTGTCAAAATCCAGCTTCATTCTCCAGGAAGAGCCTGGAGAATTTTCTCTGAGAGAGTATCAGGGGCATTTCTGCATGCCAAATATTGGTGTTTTCAGAGCAGCTGAAGCGATTGTACAGTTTAGTTCTCTGAATTTGCTTCACAAAGGAAGGACAGGTAAATGTACGGGCAGGCTTTATGTGACTTGTAAAGCATACCTAAATCAGCCTACCTGATCCAAACTTATTTCTGGAGTTGTGTAAAAGCTGCCTACTTACTTGACCATTTACTGATGGAAGTATCCATTAAAGCTACTGTCTTGAATTCTGAACCTAACCATATCCCCTGCAACTCCAGATAAATTAATGGAGCTGCAGAAGGAAACAGATAAAAGAAAGAGAATTTCCCCACAAGCTTTAGTGCGTGTCGTCATAGGGCCTTCAGTCAAGCAACTGAAGGAGAGGGTTTAATATTTTCTTCCAAATCCCCTCTGAAATTCTGATTTCTGTGGAATCATATATGTACTTGAAGAGTTATGTTGTTGTGGGGCCAGCATCATCTAATTCCCTGAAAAACAGGGGGTTTATATCAAAATGGGTCATACATAGACACAACCTTGCAACATGGACTTTTTGGGTGAATCTGATAGCCTGGGGCAAAATCTAATATTTGGATGCATCAAGCCAAATTCAGTGTCTGATTCTAAGCCATTTATATACTGCAGAGCTTGGCCTATTATATGTATTTATGGAACTCCTTGTAGTAGCTCTGAACTGAGAAACCGTAAATAAAAGTTTGTTTTCATTCACATACAGAGCACAGAAGTTGCAAATTGCCTCCGGTCATTTTTTATCAGCAGGTCCAACGGTGAGTAAAGGGAAATTAGGATGATGCTGCAGATAGCTGAGGTGATTGAAATGGCCAATTTGTCAAGATTTTAAATTAATCTACTGGGAAAAACAAAGATGGCCCTTAACTGTGGGATGCAATTACTGGCCTACAGTAGAAACTAGGAAAAGCCTGGGAGGTTGTCATTGCTCTGTGTGATGGGGCATGTAAGACGAGGCAATGGGAAAAAAAAAGGCACGTGACTTGCCTTGCACTTCACAGAGATGGGAGGTAGGTGACTCAGTGTACTGCACTTCACTTCTTACCATATGATACCAACATACACTGGTCAAAAGTAGAGGAGAATAGTGCCGAAAAAGTCTGTTTTCCATTCTGTGTTCCAGTTCTACGCAGGTCTTTAATATATGAGATTGGATTGCTAGTTCTTTTTTATCAGTAGATGTGTTATCATCTATAACTTGGATGCAACTCTACACAGAAGCTCCGTGTTGACTTCTTATTTACAGTGAAATCCCAGCTCCTGCCATGCAGAAAACCAGCATCGCGCTGGTACTTTTTTCAGCAGTGCAAAGGATTCATGCTAGTTCTCTGCAGAGGGGTCAGTTTTTCGTATACCTCTACAGTTTCTCTGTTGCATCAGACTTAACATACTAGAAAAGGTGGACAGTACTTTGAACGAGAACCTTAATTACTAACTGAAAAGAGGCAGATACGAATTTAAAAAAAAATTACATGTGATGTTCCGAACCAATATTTTCCCAACGAAACACTACCACTCTACTGGGACATGGAAACAGACAGTACAACCCTCATTTTCCTGGCCAAAGAGCTTGTATAATGCCATGACCAGCCATGACCAAACCCAAGAAAATCAGAACAAGTAGAAGGATACTCCAGTGCCACTCATCTTACACCAGTCCGTCGAGTATAGTTTGATCTAGTGTACAGACTGATCTCGCCTGAAATTCGGTTAACTTGGTACACATTTGCAGCTAGAAACAGGTCTTCAGTGGCAAGCACAGCAGCAAACAAGCATTCATTTAAAGATTTGATATCTTAGGTTTCTAAGTTTAAGTTACAGGTTTTCCCAAATCAACGTTTTCCTTCATCATACCTTTACAGATAGTTAAATTGCTCCTCCTAGGATATAGGACAAACTTCTTTTTAGACTGAAGGACAGAATACATCATTACTGCTACAGTCCTGTAACACAGTTCTTTCTCAGAACTGAGAAGTGTTTTGTGAAAGAAACAAAGAAAGAAAGAAAGACTTGTTAATAATTTTCTCTTTGGGATTATTGTAGCAACTAAGAAATACTGCTTTTGGTGAATATAAGCCAGTCTTTTAAAAAGGACAGTGGCCTTCTCCACTTTGTCCCGTTCCCAGCAGGTGTATGCTGAGATAGCCTAAAACATGCTCAAATTTATAGCAATACATTTTTCTGTTTAGATGCTCATCAGTCACAAGAAGAGATGAAGATGAGTAAGAGTATTGCCTTTTTCAGAATTCTTCTAACGTATGAAAAAAGACCTATACACAATTAATTTGTACACTGCTGCACAAACATAATCTCTTTCCACTAGGTGTAATGCACCTTTGGAACAAGCCGCACGCGACCAAAAATCCTGGGAACTTTGGGATCCATTTTGGCTGTGTTACGCATAGATCTGTGAGCAGCTCCAAGCTGCATGCTTTCTTCTTGTCATCCCTCAACGGAGGAATCTGTATCCATAACGCATTTTCTTAGCTGGTTTGTTACGAGTTCTGCACTCCTGCCACCGGCCTTTCAGGAAGGTCCCTTGTATTTTTTCATACCAAACTTGCACAGTTAAAATCTTGTGTTTCTCTTGTCTTACATCACTCATACAAATGGTGTCATCACTGCGGAGGAGTGACGCAGTCCCTGGATAGCCGCGTAAGGACCCTGCTGAAAATAATGGTGGTACCTAGGCATGTGGAAGGAAGGGAAAGTGGGGCCGCTACCTTGCATGGAGCTGGCTATAGCAGAGGGTGTAAGAGGCATTCCCAGGCGGCTGTACGGAGGCAGAGATCCTTGGATTGGATGAGGAATGGGTGTAGCTATGGACGCAGTGCTGGTACCCAGAGCACTCAAAGATTGGGGATGCTGAAATCCAGGAAAACTGGTTGAGGAGGATACCCAGGAACTGAGGGACAGGTTATCAGACGTTGTAAAGGCTGACCCTGCAAGCAAAGAGAAAGAATGCCTGACGTTTGCACTGCAACACACAAAGCTGGGAAATTAGCAAAAAGGGAGAAAAAGAGTCTTTCACAGCAAGCCTGATTTTAATGACAAGTTGTCATTGGAAATGCTTCCCAAATCCTTCTCTCTCCTTATATCTTTCTTTATATTATTATTTGTCAGTTGCTGTCCTTTGTCACTACATCTTAGACAAATTTCCATTTTAAGAAGCTGGTTGCAGTGGCTTGAACAGTAAAATCAGCTTTGCACATTGGACGTTGTTGCTGTTAACCACTGAAGAACCGTGTAATGCTGCCACTAAACACTGAAGTGTCTACTCTGACATGGAATCTCACTGCATTACATCCCTGTTTTGAAGACATGCTTGTAACAGTAAAACTGGTTATTTTATCCAAAATTTCAGTCTGGCAAAAATGCAGAAGAATGTAATGTGCACTACAAGTTTTCATATTTTATTTTTGTTTTACCCCAGTAAATCTTGTCAACACTGCATCTTTTCACTCAATCTGACTCTTTCCAAAATATAGAACAAAAAATTCTAAAATGTCAAAACATTTGTTATTTTTCCAACTGTGTACAGTGCTCTAAGAAACAACACTAATGATGAATCATAGTAAGAGATGTGGGGCTGTAAGTGAAATGCACAAAAATATTAAAAACTCGCTCTCAGGGTAATTATCTACTTTAGATCAAATGGAAGTGGTTTCTTTGGTATTTTTTTAATCTGAAAAGTTCCAAAAATTATTTTCAAAAATCTTCCACCTCTTTAAAACACTTCTTCTCTGAAGAGAGATTGCAGAATCATTAAAAAAAGGAAAAATGTTTTCTTTAAGTTAGAACTAATTATTTTATTTTGACGGTAAATTTTTTTGGAAACAATGAATAATTTTTTTGGATAATTATGCATGGTTATTTTCAAATAATCTGGTGACGATGTTGCCCTTCACCTCTGCAGTTCCTCTATACATCTGGTCATCATCAGATGTCTGCTTTCTAGAAATGGGGAATACAATAAAATCCTATAAATAAACTCTTAATTTTTATTCCTATCCGAACAATAATTCAACTTATGTTCCTTCTGTATTTTCTTTCTTTTCCAACTTCATCCATTGAGAAAATGTTTCTTACTTTAAGAAATAATTTACTGGCAAGAATGTTTGACAAAATATTATTTCAAACTGGTATTGCAATACAGTCTGAGACAACAAATTTTATAACAGGTATTAGTTTCATCAATCTGATTCTGGAAGATAGGTTCATCCAAATTGTGAAAAGAAAAAGTACGAAGACATTTATCTGTCAAGGTAAACTTACTGGAATTACATATACGAACTAATCGTAGCCACATACTCAAAACAAAACTATAAGCAAATGTCAACAGAAAGAAAAAAATGAAAATAGTGATTTTTAAACAATCATAAATCTGTTTAGGGATACATTCTTAAATCAGAAAGAGAGCTACTCTTGAATAATTCCTCCTCTGCTTAATGAAACAAGTAAAACAGTCCAGTAACAATAAAGAGAAATTGCGTCGATTCAGCAGTAGAAATGGACTTGAACCAAATCCCAGCCCTACCACTGAACAAAATCCCAACTGCTGGGAAGGTAGGATCCAGAGCCAAACTATAAGGATAACACTGTACTCGCAGACCAGAGCAAAACCCTTTACAAATCAGGGGATATTTGAGCATTATTGCACTACAGGGAAAGCCGGATGCGAATCTGGACTTGCCTACAAGGTTTACATTTGGCTCTGTTCCAGGTGGCTACTATGAATCCTGTGCGTGCGTGCTGGAGCACAGGCACCCAGACACTGTGCATTAAAGAGTTTTAATTGGATTTATATATTTCCTATCTGTTAATTCCTCTGGAAATAGACTTCTTGTGATAAATACACTACTGAAGGCTAGCTGCTTCCATCTTTAGACGGCTGAAACTGGCTGAGCTGAGAATGCTCTGGGTGGGTGTGGAGTAATTAGAAATAAATAGCAGTGATAGGCTTTCTTTGTTCCACACGGAATAAAGTGTGTGATTCCTCCTCATGAATGATCATTAAATGATCAGAGGGCCAGAGCACCTCTCCTGTGAGGACAGGCTGAGCGAGTTGGGGTTGTTCAGCCTGGAGAAGAGAAGGCTCCTGGGAGACCTTATAGCAGCCTTCCAGTACTTAAAGGGGTCCTACGGGAAAGATGGGGACAAACTTTTTAGCAGGGCCTGTTGCAAGAGGACAAGAGGTAATGGCTTTAAACTGAAACAGGGAAGATTTAGAGTAGATATAAGGAAGAAATTTTTTACAATGAGGGTGGTGAAACACTGGAACAGGTCGCCCAGAGAAGCTGTGGATGCCTCATCCCTGGAAGTGTTCAAGGTCAGGTTGGATGGGGCTCTGAGCATCCTGATCTAGTTGAAGATGTCCCAGCTTATTGCAGGGGAGGTTGGATTAGGTAACCTTTAAAGGTCCCTTCCAACCCAAACTATTCTATGATTCTTATAAGGAAACCTCCGTGAGCTACTTCTTCTCCTCCAACAGCCGTGGTCTCTAATTGCAACTTATTACTCTAAAAAGTCTCGCATACCACGTTTGCCAGCATCAAGGAAATGTGCTCTAGTAATTCTGAGGCAGTTAAGGCCTCAGAGAGCTTATAACACACGCTGCCCAGAAACGTATATGTATTTGGCTGTCAACTCTTTTATGTATGGAAGGGCATCCCTCAATTTTGCATGCAAGGTAGTTTTGAAATGCATCAGAAGAGATGGAAATGTCTGTGGAGTTTCAATAAGATCATTATTTCTCTCGTCGTATCTTGGAGGACTTTTCCTTATTTAAGGACACCAGACCTAAACAGAGAGTGAAGGCAGTACCAACCACTCATCTGCAAGAGCAGTATATTCTACCCCCTGTGCATGCCTCTGGCTGCCCAGAACAATCATGTCCTATGCTAGCATATGGCTCCCAGATTAGGAAAAAGTTGGTTGCCACAACTCATCGTCTTCCTCACTTACTCATTTGCCATATTGCGAGCAAATGCAGAACTGTACCCTATATATATTATACATAAAATTAATTGTAATAAACTATTCTTTCATCCTATGACACCTTCCTAGGGATTCTCTTCAGAAGAGAAAGGCTTTAATGGCCAGCTCGCGTACTGAGGTTCACCTTGTTTGCTTTGTCACTCCCAAAGGAGGACGTCATACCAGGGAGAAATTTAATTCTTGGAGAGAAGGTGCCTTGCTCTGAGCACTTCTGGCAAGGGAAAATTTAACGGTCTTCAACAATAACTGGCCTAGGATCTAAGCTGACGTGAAGGGAGGTAATCCCTCAGAAGTATGTGAAAGGATGGCATTGTACCAGCTGAGGAGTTGTTCCAGAAACTCCGCAATCTAAGGAACTGCTCTTAGAATAGACGTGTATGAACAAGCCCACCTAATCACATTTTGTTGAAGAGCAACTTGTGGTTAAAAATAAGTGTGTTTTCCCTGCACAAGTCCAAAGAGCTTATGACCAGAAATAATGTTCTTATCTTAGCAACACTGTATGAAGTTAGAGGACAAGACAAGGGCACTGCCAGTCGGAAGGCAGATAGAACTGCTTTACCTCAAGTGGCTGTTGCATATCAGGCAGGTCACAAAGTCAACATGCAAAGTATAATGCAACACAAGTTTATGCCAGTCAGTGATCCTACAGGACGGGTTTGAGATCTATTTCCAGTGGCAAATTACAACAAATGCAATTTGTCCAGTGAGTATCCCCACAAAGAACAACTCTGCCTTGCTACTACTTTTGCAACTGCTGAAGTAGACAAACCATTTGATAAAGCATTTGAGGTGAATTGCCTCAGCGGGAAAAGCACCTTTCAAGAGACCAAGAGATAGCAATTAAACATCAGCTTTCCAGGGAGCTATGGACTGTTCTTCCTGTAGAGGCAAAGCAGGTTAACCACAAGCTGGTTGAAGATGCCCAGAACCAAATCCTCTGTTCACAGAAGGCTGGAGGGGCAGCAAATGGCACATCTATACTTTACAAATGGTGCTGAGCCCCAGCTAGTAAGTCTGCCAAGGGTTGGGGAGTGTTAGCTTATTCTCAGCACCACAGTAATGAAGTTGCCTGATTTTCAAGGCTCTTGAAGAGGAAGCAGAGATAGTTCTTTTCTGCTGGCAAAGGCTGTATAGGCATCTCTAGAGCAGCCTCCTGAACTAGCCACCCACACCAGTGCCATGGGCATACCAGATGTCCAGAAAAGCCATAGGGTAACAAGTATTCTTCTTCATTATAGGACTTCATGATGGAGAGACACACCAGAGAAATGCTTCAGAGTACCACAGTACTGACTGTAGTTCTCCTTTTCTCAAGCATAACTAGGTGACCACAGTTTACCTCATGAGCACCCCTTTCCTACCTCTGCTTTGTGTTGCCTGGCTGTCATCTCCGAGATCATCTTCTCCTCCATAGGTTCGAATGGGGGATCGGGCATAGGAATGCTTTTGGATAAGGCTCTCCACACTTTCTCTGTGAAAGGAAACAACCCAATCAGTACATCATAAACAGCCTCCTAATTTATTAGGTTAAATACAATAAACATACTTCTTTTTCCTGTGTCCAGATCACAGCTTTCTGAGACAGACTCTCCAAAATTGCTCATTAAAAGGGTTACCTCATAGCATGTCCCTGAAAATGCTGAACTTGGCCCATGATGTTTTAACATTGCTGATCACCTCTTACCTGCGTGGTACTGCTTCTTCAGCAAAGTAGAGTGAACTTCCCACTATGTTTCCTGGATGTGGTCCCAGAGAGGGAATAAAAGACCAGCACTCTTCACAAATTTGAAAACACAGTCTCTGGGGTTATTAGTACTGAGTCATCAGTCTGGGTTCAAAGAGACACCTGTGGTCCAGCTCCTTTCAAGCAAGCTTTCACATCACAAATGACCACCTTATCTGACGCTTTCCCATTTTTCTAAAATCAGGGGCAAGAGACAGATCTGTCCAGAGACAGCTCAGCTCTAACCATGCTCTCTCAGCATCAGGGCTGAGGCCAGTTTGTAGCAGGAAGTCTACAGATACTACCGATCTCGTGCCACGTCTATTCTGGGAGGTTAGACGTGCCTGCCAGGCCCCCGCCTCACTGGTGGCACAAAGGACTGAAGTCACCCAAACAATTTTTAAATAGAAGGAAGGCATATCTGCACGATAAGCCATAGCAGTTTGCAAGGAAGATCCAACCTTACACATTCCCAGCGTGTTTCCATGTAAGTAGGTGGCATTATACCAAAGATGAATACGACTGAGGCACATTTCCAAAATGGCTTTGACCTTCTGTTCCCATTTAAGAAACGTAGGTAGTGATAGCTGTTTAAATTTGCTGTTTGGTGAAGTTTTTGTCTGAATTTACCATTTGACCATTCATATTTGCTAATGCCCTTCGCTTGGAGAGTGTGGCCGTTGCAGAAATTCCAAGGAAAAACATTTTCCAAGTAAAATGATAAATCACAATAGCACATGTTTTGCTTTCCTACAGAAAGGTCATTATGGTCATTTTGTCCTTGGTCTATCACTGGCATCATTACTTATGCTAGTCTCCTCAGAAAAAAATAAATAAAAAGGGGATCTTATCAAAGTGATTTACTTGTGTCAGGACTGGAAGTGGACTGAAAGCAATGGCAGTTCCTACATAGAGGATGATATAATTGAATTACTGCCTTTTAAGTGATTGAAAACAGTAGGCATATCGGGGCTATCTCAAAGAAGATTTTACAAAGAAAAAGACAGATGGCATTGTTTACATTATGTGCTGAATGCCTCTTGAAACTTCTTTTTTCTGAAGCAGAATGTGAAATGCAAAGAATTTTACTTAACCAAAAAGGCTATCTCAGATGAGTACAGAATAACAGAGTAACAAATTAGACCAGTGTTGTCTGAGTGATTTAGATACCAGTCTATAAACATATTCATAACCAAAGAATTACTAATCTTCAAATGTCTGAAAAGAAATGTGATTCAGGTGATCGTCTGTATTGTCTCTATTGACTTTATTTCTAATAAAGGTCTGCTTATAATGACAGACATTACAGCATGTAATAATATCCTGATGCAATAGAAACAATGCAGGCTCTAGTTTTAGTGCAGTGGGCCAAATTCATCTCTAAAACATTGGATCCAATGGTGGTTTGGGGATAAACTCACCCCAATAAATTTACATTTGAATTACCTACAGGGATTTAAAGCTAAATCAAATGCCCACAATTATTGCAGACTAAATTCTTTCCAGATGGGCTTGTATGCTAGACAGAGAACTCTATTATTCTATATGGTTGTCTTCTTTTAAAGGAAAAAGAGATGACTTCTTAGTGAACCCTGAATCTGCAAAGTTTGAAACCAGGGAACTACGTGGTAGGTTTATTTATTTATTTTTAATGTTGTAATGTTGCAGGTAGTTATGCTAAAGGTTTTAGAAGATTAATCTAATTCATTGGCACAAGAAGCAAAGGGTTTTATGGCAGAGGAAACAGTCTAACAAGGAAACTTGGATCAGGGAAAACAACTAATTTCACAAAAGCAGTTCCTTTTGTGCAGCTGGGATTTAATATTCAAAACTGTATATGCTTATCTTGCCTAACCATGCTGGTGGTTTACGCTATAATCACAACACGCCTACTAATTTTTCATTTTAGAGGTTGAGGCTGTGGTTCACATCATGAGTGCAAAGCGTTGAGATTCACACCAGAATTTAGGCACCTGGTCCCCACAGCCTTCAGGTGGACACTCTTCCTTCCAAATACAACAAATGCTGCATATAAACTTCCAAACAGACCTATGAAGTGCAAAAGGCTGAGCAGGAAACCAACTAAGCATGCAAAGGGAAACAAAGACAAGCAAGAAGTGGTGTATTTTCTCCACTCATTGAGCATGTCTCTGGTTATCCCACGAATCACAGTTTCTTCCACCTAGCAAAACAAGAGCTGAGTTCTGCACTCAGGTCACCCCCATCGTGGACAAGTGACCTAACTACAAATTAAGGGATAACCTTTCCTTCCCTTTGCGTTTCAAAGGGAAAAGGTGGTGGCCTCTGCACCACACTCAAATATTTCATGCTCAGATAACACTACCCAGAGATCAAGTCTTCTTGGAGAAGGAAGGGGTTGCAACTCATCTATCTATGGAAACACGTGGAGTTTCCCACACCGGTCGGAAAGAGGAGCTGAACCTCCTCCACCCTTTAAAGGTACTTTAGGACTTGCTCCAAAGAAAATGTGTAGGAGGAAGCAAAACATTAACAACAAGATTTAAGTGCCTGTGAAATCTAGTTCAAAATGCAGGAGCAAAGCTGGCACAGGTTCCTGCTTATACCTTTTTGTCCACTGGGGCCAAAAGGACTTAAATCTCAAAATGTTCCTGAAAAGTCTGTTTATGGAAGTGTGAACTGTTTAGGATATCCAGAATATAGCGCTCTGCAGAGTGGACCAATGAAAAAAAAAATTTGAAGTCCAAAAATATTATTATAATAATAATACTACTAAGGGGGAAGACATTAATTTAAATCTCTGGCTTTATAATTCTGTATGCAACATCTTCAGATATCTCCATGTGGTTCAAAGGATTTATTGAAATAATTTTATTAATTATGGAATAATAAATTAATATTTGCCATTTTATGATTCCACTCAATGAAAATAAAAAAAAAAACACAAGTCAAGAGTATGGTGGAGCTTTTTTAAAGCTTTCCTTTAGGTTTTTTCAGAGCTGATCCACACTAAACTGGCTGAAGAACAAAGTGACTTCCAGTTACTCAGTGCTCAGCTTCTATACTTCTGTTACTCAGTTTGTGATCAGACACTTGTTATCTAACACTTGGACCTAACAATTTTTAACTTTTAATGTATCTTAGGACTCCACATTTTCTTCTATTAGCAATAAACTTTGTTTTGAGAGATCACAAACTGCCAGCTGGATAAAAGAAAGATGCCTTCTTTCTGTCAAATTCTTTTGTGTGGTCTACCAACAATTTTCAGTCTTCCAGACTGCTCTTCAACTCACAGATATCTTGTAAATACCCAGAGGAGGAGGAAAACACACACACAGGCATAATATATTACTATGATTAAGCTGTGCTATGTGTACAACTGGATAATAGTAGCAGATGACAGGCGGGAGAATAGCGAGTTAAGGGCTGAAGCTGTTCGAGAAAAAGGATGAAGGAACTGTGTGCCAAATGCAGAGGAAAAAAAACTAAGCTCATATTGGCTAGCACACCCACAGGGAAGACGCCGAGGCAGGACAAATGTGAGGAGAGATAATACGGGAAAGGAGCTCAGGCGGTTCCCAATGATCTGCATTCTGACAGAAGCACACCTTAAGCCCAGCTCTGTCAATAAACCTCCGCTTATCATAAACAGAGCACTTCTCTCCTTTGTGCAAGAAATAAAACAGGGAATTTTGTACCAGGGACCAAAGGAAGCGAAGGGTTGGTAGAATTTATCAGTTCTCAAGGTTTTAGGGTGCACAGGGACCATCTTGCTGTTCTGCAGGTTTTAACCTCTTGACTGAACATTTCAGTCTTGTCCCTGCTGGCAACCAATTCCAAAACTAAACTTCCAGCCAGGGATGCTTTATGTCTTGCAGCTACAAGCTGAGTCTTTGGCCTTGTTTAGTTAACACTGCCCTGTACGTGCAGAGTAGTCTCAGAGGATCAAAAGTAGATAGGAAAATCCTGATGTAGCTGACAAATGATTCACTAACACTTTACAGACTAAACCCGAGTTCTTGCCATGGATATGAACTGGGAGATGGTAGAAAACAGAGCTGACTTGGGAAGCAGCTGAGGAGTGAGGCCCTGCGTGTGGATGCTCACTTCCTTTTGGTGTCGACCTGGATTACAGAAATTCTCTCGGGAGATGGTAAAGTCCCAGATTACCCTGAGCAGGATCTTTAATCAAGATGAAAGAACAGTGCTTCTTTGTAGGTAGAAGCAGGCATCTCTTTGATGCTTCTTCATGTAATTTTTTCCTGCTCCTTTGGCTGTTACTGTGCTTCAGCTGTGCATTCATAGCAGCCTGGTGATCACCATGACCCTGATTCTGAAGCTCATGACCACAAGCCCTGCTGATATGGAAGAGGGCTTACCTGGCCACAATGCACTGTCAACACTGGTGCTGCTATGTGCCTGCATGCACCTGGAGCTGTGGATTTTCCTGAATTTGGCAGAGAGTGCACCCAGAGGATGGAGGCAGGAAACCTAACTTCTCTCTTTGGGATGAGGAGGCTTGAAGCAATATATTTGGTTTTGGCAGAAGGTGTTAGAAAAGCTAATCTAGAACTAGCTTGCTGGAGCCAGGCCTTGGTTAGTATCCATCGTAGATCTATACCACGGCTCCAAAGAGGATGGAGTCGATGTAATAGGCCGCCACTCATCCCACTGAGAGCCAGGTTCAACCTCCTTTGAAGACAACGTGCAAAAGCCAGACTGCAGTGAGAAAGAGCAGGTGGCAGAGCCAGGCACTCTGAACTCATATCCTCTGCAGAAGTTGCTGTCTCAGGAATGGCTACAAGAGGTATAAATTTCTGAGCAGAGTTGAGCAACTTGTTAGTGTTTTCTCTTTTTACCCTTACTATCCAAGTGCTAGGTAAGCAAAAAGTAAGGATATCCTCAGAATCTGCTCCCCGATCTTGGTGTCATGGGGTTTGTTTTTTTCTTTTGTTTTTTGTCTTTTTCTTCACAAGAAAAAGGCAATGCTATTAAAAAAATATTAACAGAAAGAAAATAAAAAATAAAACTGACAACCATGTTTTGCTTGGCCTTTCAGTTCAACACAAAGATAAATACAGAACAGGATATAAAGTGTATGAATTATCAGTTTGCAGCCTGAATGACTTCTTTAGTTCTGCATTTCAAAGGTTTCCTTTTTTTGTAGCTGCCAGTTAGTATGTTTGGAAGAAAGCCCAGATAACAGAAGACATCAGAAGTGAGGTGAGGTGAAGACAGATGGAATAAATGGGCTGAGAAGGCACAAAAATAAACTTGTCGGAAGTTGCACTGTAGTAGAATTTTTTTTTTTTAAGGGAAAAGATGACTAATTTGTCCAAGACGAAAGTGCTAAAAACAAGTCTGTAAAAAAAAAAAAAAACCACACAAAACAACAAAAAACCAAACCCAAATCAAAAAAACCCAACACAGCAGGAGAAACAAATATATTTCCATAACAGCAGCTATGAGTGAACAACAAACAGATTCAGAACCACTGTTCCAGATATCACTCAGCCTTCGTGTTCCTGTGGCTTTTAGTTGCTACTTTACACATGTACAAACATACAGACATCTTGATTTGCTACATATAGTTGCTCTTATACTGGTAGATGAATATTACAGACTGACCCTAGGAAGCTAATTCAGCTCTGACACGGTACGGACCAAATCCTCAACCAGAACAAAGTAGCTCCATTCCACTGCTTGGGTTAGAGCTGAATCATTTCCAACCAGGGGAAGAGCCAGGGCCCATCAAACTGTATTGGGTCACGTAAACTGAAGTTTCATTTGGCCCAAAAGCTAATACAGAGCCACCAAACACTTTCACACAAAGTCAAAATTATTGGGCAAGTGTTGGATGAATGCAATACTCCAAGAATACATGCAATTTAAACAAAGAAGTGAAATGAGAATTAAATTATGAAAAATCTAGGTTTCGATGATTGCAGGAGAAAGAACAAGTGTATCTCCAAAGTGGTGCCTTTGCAATAAACATCTGGCTACCAATGGCAATTCTGGAAGAGCTATAATATGCATGGACATAACGTAGCCTGGCTGAAGTCATGACATGGGAAAAGTAATGACACTTATGAAGGACCATGAGATTATTAAATATATCCAACCCACTTCTTTCAACTGCAAGTGAAAACGAGAAAAACAGCTTTTTACAGGGAACGAGAAAAAAAAAAAAAAAAAAAAAGAAAAGAGAGACAATTACATTTCCTCTTCTCTGACTCGGAAAAAAGCACACACTTGCAAATGTACGTCTAAGCTCTTTCTCTGTATCTTTTTTTCCCCCCAAACACAGTAATATACTTAACTCTAACATAACCAACCCCACGGAGCTGCACTTCAGCCAGTGACTGCAACCATTTCTTTCTGACTGCCAGGCAGAGGATGAGAAGTGAGGACAGAGCAGTGCTGTGAAACTGGGGGAAGTCCCTGGAAAACTTCCTCTGGGGTGGAAACTCCGGGGTCTTATCTGACATCATCCCCTCTCCCCTTATGCATACACTACACCTGCATGTGAGCTGAAAACACTAGCAAAATGAAACACTTTTATACTGTTGTGCACAAGGAAAAAGGTAGATAACAGAATACCTAAGTGGAAAATGAGCCAGGGTATGAGTGCTTAAAAGCTTGGGAGCTGAAGAGATTTTAGCTGGCATGGAGGGTTTTCTGCTGGAGAAAAGGAACAGTTGCCTGGCTAACAGTAAGCAGAGTTGGAGGAATCAGATTTGTAAGGAATGCTTCAGGTGTCTAAATGTAGGCAGATAGTGATTTCTAGATGTCTTAAGACATCCAAGCCACCTGCAACAGAAGGGAAGACACAGACATATAGACAATCTATCTACCCCTATGGAGCAGCAGCTGGAGGGTGGAGTAACCTGAGCACATCTGGAATGGCACCAGATACCACTGGAGTCCCTGGTGTTTCTCCCTAAACTCACACTTCTCCCAACCTAAACATCAGACATGATCTCCCATGGCTGGTCGCCAGCGTTCACAGACTGAGAACTAGCTGAGGATAAAAGATGAGCTGGTGAGTTTGACTTATTGGAGGAGAACTATGACAAAGCCCTGCTTAACCACGGACATGGGAGTAGGTCGTAGAGAGAACGTATTTCTGGCTGCTGG
This sequence comes from Ibidorhyncha struthersii, assembly GCA_013398815.1. Taxonomy (NCBI): domain Eukaryota; kingdom Metazoa; phylum Chordata; class Aves; order Charadriiformes; family Charadriidae; genus Ibidorhyncha; species Ibidorhyncha struthersii. Next base: position 159,028 of record VZSZ01012185.1, on the reverse strand, counting down.
TAGGGTGCTTTCAAGGGTCAGGGAAGTTCTGCTAGACCAGCAGTAAGAAGTGGGAATGGGGAGAAAGGCAGCTCTGCGGGGTGAGCAGGGAAGGGATGGAAGGACTGCTGTGGACAGCACATCATGAAGCACATGGCTTCGACTGCTACTTCAACAGAGCACCGCCTGTATCCCGGTATTAGCATCCATTTCGCTTAACAGCCTTGCAAGCTCATGCAATGTATTTCCACATCTCAGACATGAAGTTCCTCAGGGGAAAATTCAGAATCCGATTACCATGCAAATCCAGCTGGGATGTGGCTCTCTTACTTCCCCCATCCCCCAACCCTTTCTTTCTCTGCCTAAAAATTTCTTGAGTGTGCATCCAGACTTTTCCATTAGCTAAGATATTGCCGCTTGAAGTATGTATCTACCACCAAGAAGCATAATTGGACTTGTGCAGGTGGGTATAGTCCCTTAGCTCTCTTTAATAGTTACAAGTCCACATGCTAAACTTGCCTATCACATGCTGGATCAGCTGGAGAAGCAACGTTCAGCTCATGACTATGATCTGTCAATTCTTGTTTGATCATTATTTTATGATTCGGTACCTCTGTTGACTCACACTCTTGAAATGATCACCTTTTTTCCCTGGATTGTTTGCATGATATTTTATTGTGATGGTTTTACTTATTTATCTATTTTTAAAAGGCTAATTCTTTACAACAACTCAAAAGATGAATTCAGGTTCAAGATAAAAAATATTAACATGTTGGGTTCTGATTTTGCATCTCATGGCTTTAGCAGTTTTTTCTTAAGCAGAAGCACAAAGATGTTCCCTTAAAGCCTATCTCCAGAGTGAATTGCTCATAAAACCTGCATTAGTCTTTCTCACAAAGGTTACCATTAAAAAAGATCACGCTCATCCGCGTTACTGCATTTGGTATCCCGTAGTCAACACCACAGTACGTTTAAGCTCCACATTCTGACAATTGCTGCTAAATGTTCAGTTTTTCCAGTCACAACCACTGTGGGAGCCTTTTTATAATAGAGGAAATGTAAATACCACATAAAAAGATCAAAAGGTGAATCAGTGACTTATCTAAATCACAGTAGCCCCAGATAAAGTCTGCCCCATTACCATAAATAGATTACCACAAGTAATGTATGGAAGGAGTTGGTTGTGGAAGGATTCTCACCTCCTACTGAAAATTCGGTATACACCAAACCCACCAAGGATTTTTTCAATAGTTAAAAGCTTCGCATTTATAGCTATGAGTATAAGGAAACCGTTGTAAGGTGTTTAGGCAGGAAGAAAAAAAAACAGGCACTTCAATAGCTTTGCTGTTGCCTACCTCCTCTACCATTTTACAAATTTCACTACCTTTACATATATTATTTTAACTCCAACACATATAATGCAAACAGATTTAATCCTAAAGGCATTTGCAGCTTGAATTTCCTACACAGGGATCGTAAATCTAGAATGGGAAGCCTGAAATCGTTAAAGTCACATATTTATAAAATCATATTCAATTAGGTTAAAAAAGTGCAATTTCTGTCATCATGTCATAAAAAGATGTGTTTTTCTCTCAGATCTACTATAAAGAAAAGCTCCCTATATTGTTACAGATAGAGGCTGTTTTCAATCAGTTACAAGGAGCAATCCAATTACTGGATGGTTTAGTGCAGTAACTGACTCCAGACTAATTTAATTTCTTTAGGTCTCTAAAGATCAATTGATCTGATTTGTTTCCCTCCCCAAAGGCTGTTTAGGAAAAAGCAGGCTTAAATACCTGGAAATGAAATACAAAGCTCTGTACACTTTCACACTACTTAGGTCACTGGGAAAAGCTGGAACTCACGATAAATGAGTGCTCTCTTGGCCCTAACATGGCAGGATGCTTTGCAGGAGACCATTAGGATCACGGCACGGCACTGCAGATTATGCATGCACGCGCTCTACGCAGGCCTGCTTAGGAAGCAGTGCATGGAAGCTATTTTCACACCTTCGAGATAACTATTTGATTTTCCAGAGCTGTGCAAATGTGCACTTGGCCTGCATAGTCTTTTCCCTGGCAAATAAATATTTTTCTCAGACTGAGATCTTACAGAAATAACCACGTTTCCAACTAGAACTAGACCGAGCAAGAGTCATGCTGCAGTATTCAACGTATCACCTACATCTTGTAATGCGCGTCACGATGGACATCAAGCAAGAAATTCTTCCTGTTGTCATGTCTCACTGTGCCATTTCTTTTGCTTCGTATCAGATTTCTTTAAGCAATTTTTCTGGCACAAAGATGAAAACTATAGAACCAGTGGGCACTTAGAGGATGACGTTCTCATCTGCCTAAATATTTTAATGCTGTAACTGAATAAAACCCTTGGTATTTCTGAACCGTATCAGATAACTCAGAAATTCTCAGTCTCTCACCAGCCCTCTTGTGTGTTACACTTTTATTGTCTCATCACCTGATGCTTTGTGCAGCAGGTTTTATTTTAAAGTATTCTTATTCCCTGATCAGGGCTAAGCTTTCCCATTTAAGTCTAAATAAGACCTTACCCAAACTTGCACTCTCAAATCCAGAGTTTTAATGTCATTTCAATACTTTTCACATTCTGTTTCTTGTATTTATTGTGGGTTTCACATCTGGCTACCTTATCTTTCATGGCAACATTCGTGCCTGGGCTAAGCTGCCTGTCTCAGTCTCTATTCTTAAACTTATCAATAAACAAAAGGGCACCACAGTTTATGTTCAGCATTTCTGACTCTGTGCCATGTGCTGTTATAATAAGATGTCCTCTGGAAAAATTCCCTTCATATCCAGCACCATGATAGTTGCTTCATCTGCACAGAGGTAACTAAGTTTTTCTCCCAGCTTATCTATTCAGACTCTCTCAGTCCTTGCAAAGCTGTCTCGTTAGATATCGCCTGTCTGTGAAACAAGGACACTGAAATGTAAGAAATCAAAGTCTCTTCTCTTCCTACAGGTCCTTTCTTGACTATTTATTGCATAGAAACCTGAGCTCTGGATGCTGTTTACCTTAGTACTCTGTCAATCCAGCAGGCTATGCTAGTTAATTAAATCTGCTTTGGGTTTTTTTTCCCATTTTCAACTAAGACTTTCACTTAGGAAGCAATTTTTAACAGCTTTGCAAGTGTGCACTGCAGTCTACAAGCTTGCTTTCCCAAATTACTATTCTTTCACCCAGTTACTCAATGGATCACTAATGATCCAATTGATAGTAAAGTATAAAATATACCAGTATTTCCCAGCTGTGGACCTGCTTAGATTGATGTACTTTTTAAATGCTGTAAAGATTTTCTCTAGCTGTATGGATATGACTTCACTGAGCACTTTGTCCGCTATATGCACCCGTGAAGGATGATGCACAGATACATCTGGATATCCCCACATAGGAGCCGAGAGGGTTTTGGCCTCTCCAAGCTTTCTTTCATGATTGTGTGCTCATAGGAAAATTTGGGTGTGCTATATCCATCTCCATCGAGTTCTCTTCCAGCCTAAAGGATGCAGGCAGCTTAATTTACTTAGTTTGCCAAAATATTTGACACGATATCATAAAAATGTGACGTGCTGGAGAGCTACCAAGAGATTGAAGTTTATTTCCTACTCAACTGTGGGTTAATGCTTCTGTCCCTATGGCAGCAGTTGCTTATAACGAGCTGTACACACACAAAACCCAACAGTTTCCAGATAAAGCTTTTCCCTGATGCAGCCTGCAGTACAATTTTGGTGAAACAAAAATGGCATCTTTGTCGTCAGAGTGGGAGTTATGGGATTTGTCCTGATGGCAATAATTGCTGACTTCAGTGTCTGGGACTGCTGAAGTATATTTTGGGAAGCTCCCCTCTCTCTTTTCCACTGCGTGGAGCAGTGGGGAGCTATAAAGATGTTTTTCACAGGACCACTGCCCTTGTTTCCCAGTGACCCAATTCACAGCCCTCAATAGGATTAAATGGCATGATAAGAAAAAACTTTTCATTCTGAAGTTGTAAAACTGACCCTCTCCCCGCTTCAAGAAGCCCCCTCAAGACGATGAATATATCAGCCCCAACTGGAACAGATGTCAAAACTCAAACCAGTTCTTTCTTCATAAAGTTTATAAGTATTTTTAAAGGAGGTGGAGGAGGCTTACTATATGCAACAAGATAACATTAAAATGCACAGCTTCTCAGGAGTTGAAAGGATGCTTTTCCTACAAACTCTCTCTTCTCTTTATCTTATCTGCGCGGAAAGTAAACAGAAAGTCCCCATTACCTCTCGATATCAGTGAGTCTGGAAGAGTCCCGGAATCCTTTAGCAAAAGGGTTGCTGTCAATTTTCAACTTGGTTATCTGGAAACACGGAAAAGAGCAATGCAACATGAATACAGTGTTAAGGTACTGCAGCGTACAAAGTGTTAACCAATCCATCCTCCTGACTCCACTGCTAATTTTATCCATGCTCCTGTGTGTGTGTACGCACCCTACTCTTGATATGCTGCAAAGCTGGGGAGGCAAACCGGGGTGTATTACACGTATGGCAGTGGAAAGACCGAAGGCACTGTGAGCTCAGCCTTCAAGTTACCCACAAGCAGGAGGAACCCACCCACGCACAGCATTACCTTTTCCAAATATTTTAACAGCATGACTCAGGTTGTCCTTTCCACGAGCAGTGCGCAGCACCCTGCTGACCTCTGAGCCTCGTTGGCGGAGCTGCACATCACCTAGTATGAGCCCAAACTAGGAGCCACTGCCTGCAGACCTGGAAACGTTGCTTCAGTTCATCCCGACCTTTTTTTTTTTTTACTGGGATGCAAATGTTCTGAGCCAGGCCTACTAGTCATCACATAGGGGCAATTTAACTGGTTTTGCATGGGAAGAGGCAGAGGAAGGGAAGGAGGGAGGAAAAGTGTAGGGAGAGCTCAGATCTAAAGTGACAGAGCCCGGGTTAAAGGAGTAACCTCCCTAAAATCATCACAGTCCTGCAAAAACAGAGCTCTTACTCTCCTCCCATCTTCAAATGCAGCTACAAACGTGCCCAGTGCATCCTGTCAGCCTTTCCATTCTGCCAGACTAACCCACTGATCAGGAGTCCCTCTGCTCCAAAGCATCAGGGCTCCCCTTAACTTTGCAGTAAAACTTTTCAGGCATAGGTGGTGGCTTCCACTGTGCTTTGGGGGAACAGGAAAATAATAGCCCATTGCCCTTGTGAAATTTTCTAGCTGTCCAACCAAATGAGATTTGGTGAATAAAACCTGAGACATCATCATAATATTTAGATTTTCCAGCCATACTTCTCCCAATAAATAAAAATAAAACTGTAAGTGGGAGTTAGAGCTTGACGAGGGACAACACAGGACCTGTCCTGCAAGGCAGTGAATGCCACCAACTGAAGCCCAGGAAAATCAATGGCTCTCAGCATTTCACACTGAGCAGCTATGTTGGCCTGGCTTTCCTCAAAAAAAGCCTGTATTGCAGAGGCCACAACCTTATTTTTAATAGCTGGCCCTCGAGGCTCAGAAGGAAAAGGGAGCTTTTCCAAATCCTCAAACAATCAAATGCTCTCATCAAAAAAAAGGTATTTCAAAATGGGGTGGCTTCCCTTCCAAAAAATAATTAAAAAAAAAAAAAAAAAAGAGGACAACCAAACCCAACTTTTCATTCTGAGAAAGAGGTCTTCTGGGAGGGAAACACAGAATGGGAGGGACAGGCTTACAAAGAGAAAATCAAAGCATTTAATTACTGGTCTGCAGTATATGAATGATGTGCTGCCACCGACCTGCTATGTGGACCTGGGAGACTCACCGCACCCCTCGGCTGCTGCCTTCCCTGCCTGGCTTGTTGGGTCCATCCAGGGGCGAGCTCTCTGGGGAAGGTCCTTACTTTGAGGCACTATGCAAGAGGCACTGTGGCTCACCGGTCGTTCCTATGGGCTGGTCAAGCAGCACGGGACCTCAGTGGGCTGAGGGTTTGAGGCTGTCTCCTCATGCAGGTACAAATGTTGGAAACTACCTTGAACCCTAGCCTGGACACAGAACCTTGTCTCATCCTACTCCCAAGATACCCCTAAGCCCTTGATTCGTGGTGATGTTGCAAAGAGCGGCAGGTTAGTACCTCATGTACAGTGAATATTTTTTTATGGCAGCGTTTTGAAAACTACCTTGAACAAAGACAAGTTCTAACTAGTTCCATTGACTTAGATCACCAACACACTGAGCCAACTGCACTGCAAAATAATAAGGCTGTCTATTCATCTCTTGAGCGTATTTTCACCAATCAAACTTCCATTTTCCAAATATTAAAGATTTGGTATGACATCACAAGAGAAACTTTTTGTATCCACTGAAGCCAGATGAGACTCACGATCGTTTATGGCCATATTTTTCCTGAGAGACTGTCTCACAAACAATCAGAGAACATCTGCTAGAAAGCATTTTAAAATGAGATCTGACCTACAATTCAACTCTGTGGCAGTGGTTTGACTGTTTAAATAAATGCATGCCCTTTAAATCTTAAATTATGAGATAGTTTGTTGAAAGTGTAATGTATTTAGCTTTTATCTAATAACCTCCAGAAATGTAATCAACCCCTCCTTAAAACAGTTCTGAAAGAAATGGCAAAAATGAAAAAAGGCTCCATTTTCATTAGTCATAAATAAAATGACAGCATCCACCTCTAGGGGTTCCGGAGATGTTCCATTGAGAAATTTTCCAGGACTCAATGTATGTGCTTTGGGAAGGTTAGTTTAGAAACATCTCTGGTGTAAATATCATCGGTAAACACAAATCCATCCTACAGAAATAAATTCCAGGTTTAGCTGGTTTCGTGCCTGTTACTATTTTGCTGGTTTCTACAGAAAGTTACATGGAAAAATCTAACCGCCTGTCCAAACATTATATTCTTGAGATTGCCAGGTGCTGAATACATTTTCTGCAGCATTCGGATACAAACCTGAGTTTAAAATCGATAATCAATGCATTCTGATATTAAAGCCTCAAAGGCGGGATATGGGGTCTGTCCTAAGCACCGACTTAATACTGTTACTATTACCTTCATAGCTTCTTTGGCCCCCTACGCAGTAGTTTCACTTTATTCATAGCATTTAGAAATGAATAACTTTTGCTTCTTAATAAGAAATGCAGACTTCTTTAAATAAACCAGCAGGTACATTGACTCTGTCATGCTGCCTGCCCACACGTTTGGATAGTACTTATATTTGTCGTAACTTGGGGGAATTAGAGAGGGAAAGAGATGTTTTTGCAAAGTGCTATGGTCCTTAACCCCTTAAAACACACTCTGAATCACACTGAAGCCAACAACATATTTCTACTGACTTAAGTATTAAAGCCTTATCCACTGTCAAGCAGAGCCTCTGCTCTCCGATTGTTTATATACTTCCTAAAATTACTCATTAGCAAGCCATTGTTATGATCTCCTCCATTTTGTATATATTATTCACTGGCATGCAAATTGAAATTCAGACATCTGGATGTAATCTGGGCAGCCTCTGAAAAGCGTATCTCTGAGTGATTTCCCTTACATTTGAGCCTTACAGCTTAATTAGTCAACTTTTTAAGCCCATGAAATCATCATGTGCAAACCAGAATATCTCTCAGCTAATAGCTCGTGGTGTGAAAGGGCACTGCAAATAAGAACAGTCCCTTAATAAGCTATAATTAGAAAAGGACTAAATGATAATACACAAACAGCTTTGTATAGACAGAAGGGAAGACAAATGAAAGCTTCTTTCATGTCATCTTTACTTCCATGAATAATCCTTATGGCCCTTTGAAGTTAGTAGGGCAACCCGTATACATAAGAATTACTACTGGATATGAATTGGGTTGGGCAAGGTCACTACAGACATTGGCATGGAAAGGTAGGTTATATCAGAAAGTTTCCCAGTTCAGGTTGGCGGAAAGGAAGTTTTCAGCAGGATAGGATTTAGTTAAATCCATGGAAATTACCAACCGTACTCACCAATTGATTCTGGTAGGCAGTAACAGCTGTAAAAACTGTCTCTGGAAAGATAAATGTCCTGAACTCCTCCGATTTCAGATTTAGCAAAGAAGCTGTGTGATCCTTCTTCTTAATAATGTGGACCCTTGGCTGGTACTTGTGCATGGAGTTCAAAATGATCTGCAAGAAAGAGCGAGAAGGCACTGTCCTGAAAGCAAGGTTAACAGGACCCTCAAAGGCTATAAAACCATAGAGGGGGGAAAAAGATGCAGTTAACACTGCAGAGGAGTGAAATCTAACTAGCTGGGGGCTGATTTTCAGAGGAAAGCCTCTAGCTCCTCTGGGCAGTTCCAGAAAATGAAGCTGGAAAAGCAGGCAGCCCAGGAGCTGGTTTCCTTTCACGCCTACACCACTGGTGAGCACGCGTTTCTTGGAGCATAAATACCTGTTCCTACAGGTGAGGTGTTTTACATACAGAACTTGTTATTGCTAGCATGTGCCCCAGTCTGCAGGTGTCAGCTGCAAGTGTAGATATGTAACACCTGAAAGCTCATGACCGAGAATCCACGCTTGCAAAAATGTGCAGGTGCTGAACGAGAACAGCCAGGAACCCTCAAAAAAAAAAAAAAA
>VZSZ01012185.1:138647-150438 GCA_013398815.1 Ibidorhyncha struthersii | reverse complement strand
AAAAAAAAAAAAACAACACCCAGCCAAAAAACCACCACCAGCAGCAGCACAACCTGGCTGACCAAAAATAAAACTCCCCAGATCCTTTTTCTGTGGCAAACCTTTAAAGAAAGCTACTTTCTAGATGTTCTTCACCACAGACTACCAAAAATGGGAGCAAGGAGGCAAACCAGTACAGAACCCTAAAATGACCAGGTTTTGCCGTTTTATCCTCATTAATAATTGTTTATGAGCTCCCAAAATAATTCTAAACCTAATGTACCAACTAACCAACTTCAACGTTCACTGGAGTCAAAGCGAGAGTCCCACTTGCTTCAGTTACCGCTGGCTGGAGCCCTATTTGGCTGCCTCTAACCACAGTATTACAATATAAGAAGAATTAAATACAGAGCTCGGCTCACACCAGCCCTTGTTTTGGATATAATCGGAGTCACAAGACGAAATTGGCAATGGTGTGGGTGGTTCTATTTTGCAGGGGCCATAACGACGTTACAGCCAGCTCTGTACATCTGGAATAGCTAATGTGCATTCCTCGGGAAGCGTTAACTTCAGCTGAAACACAGCAGAAGCGGTGCAGTATTTCATGCTAACTCAGTCAATGAGAAAGGTTGCATGTTGCATTGGAGGGAGGGAGCTTAGAGACAGCTGTGTCATGGCTAAAATTTCCCTCAGCGTTTTCTTCGCTGCTCCTTCGGGGTCAAATATTGCTATTACTCACACTGTGACTTTGGAGGGGGGTACACAGCGAGAGGAAAGTCATTAGGGTGATGGGGAACCATTGTCCTGAAAGGTTTGCATGTCCACTTTTACTAACTCAAGCCCTTCCTCAAATCACTTCACCATTTTATATATACACACACACATTGGCCATTGACCTTGCCATTCATAATCACAGCACTTTCCCTTTTCTTTGTAAAATTTTGTCTTACCAACCTAGCCACTTGGGCTGCTCTAAGCAGCTGGAAAATACATTTTAAAGGACAGTGCACGGATGGTGGTGAGCTTACCGAGGGTTTGGCCCACAGAGCTCGGCGCTTCCCATTGCCTTTCATGGCCACATTATCCATGCCAAGGCATTACATCTGAGCGGCAGCCGAGCGGAAGGAGGAAAAGGCTGGGACAGCCCAGCTCCCACACATGCCCTTTCCCTTCACTCCTCTGTGAATGCAAAGCGTGATAAAGAAACTCAGTTTCTCAAACAAGACCACGTAATCCTTTATGCAATTCTTCCGAAACCAGAAGTGCACATGGATAACACTCTCTGCCACGACGCTCTACACGCACGGTCCCTCCTGAGGCAAGTCAGGCCGTTCACGTACAAAACAAGTACCAAAGGCAGCCAGGAGGTCACAGAAGACCCATGGCCAAGGTTAAGATCAGTATTTCCTTTTTGTGAGGGTCTGTGTAGGTAGTGCTGTATCTGCACCCCTGCACGGTCTGCTGATGCTGCAGCACTCACATGCTAAAGTCGGAAGGATGCTGCACAAAGATGCCCCTTAATATCCATGCATCTTCTTATGTTAGAACCATCAAAACAGCTTAAGGCAGTTAGATACACAGGGTGCACCCAATGGTGGTCTCAAAGTCCGAGCAGTCTCCTACCTGCGTGGTGGAGCTATCAGAAAATCCCTGATGCCACCTCTGCACGCTCACGCTGGTGTGCCCAGAAACATCAAGTGCGCATATACTTATGGCAGCCCCCTGCGGCACACACTTACTGGCAGTACAGTGTGGTCACAAGCTCCCAGCTGTCCCATCCGCCTTCATGCTGACAGCCTCCAGCAGGGGAGATGACCAGGATCCGTCCTTACAGCATCCTGCTTGCTGTAAGGTCAGGCAGGTTTGTAGGCATCTGGCTCCCACTGACTGCAGACTGGTCACCAGAGGCAATCTGGATGCCAGCTGCAAAATCCTCGAGGTGACTTTGAATTTAGGAACTATGCCATGAATGCGGCTTCCACATTCACCAAAGAAGAGTGTTACTAGGCAAATTTTGCTTTCTAAAAGCATAGAGGTTGCTGACTTCTGCCAGGTTGACTTTAAAAAAAAACAAACCTGGGTGTAACTCCGTGTGGGTATTCTGAAACGCCTCTTTTCAAACTTACTTGTTGGCCGCGTTCACACCTTCGTGTTTGCTTTTGCAAACATTCATATGTTTGAGTTTTGCTATCATAAATGCCAGAAAAGCAATTAGGATAGTGTATACACTCATAGTTCACCTCACCATAAACCAGAAACGACGCTACCCCACCTAAGTGCAACCAAAAGTCCTAAAAGAAGCAGCCCGTGTGAAAAACATCACCAGAAATCGGGGGGAAAAAGTCACATTTATAAATGTTCCACAACCAGAAAAAATGGGAACTACTCGCTCGGCTGTAAAAATCCAGAGACAGGAACCATTTCCTTCCTCTGGTAAGGATATCTGAAAGTGTTTCCATGGAGCAAGCTGTATGTCATGCACACAGAGATAAGACTTCTGCCTGATGCTTGGGGAGAATATGTACATAGCTATGGGGTTAAGCACGCTGCTGAAGATACACGAGCAGAGATGCTTGCCAACTCCAAAAGTCTCGGAATAAGAGACAGCAACCAAATGCTAGAACAAACGAATGCCTCTTCTCTCTTCAAATTCCTTTTCAGGAAATGAACCACCCTACAAATAAAACACCACAATCACCTTAACAACCAAAACTGTCTTCTGGAGGATGGAGAAAGCAAGCAACTAGAACAAACTGGAATCAGGTCGGATCCAGCTTCTCTACCTATAACTAGTATTTAAAGGCATCTTTTAGTTCATTAAAACCTCCTCAGGAACCAACTCACCTTATCAAATGTAATTCAGATTATAGCAGGTCAATTAAAAAGATCTCATCAGTGAAGAAGGGCTCTTTCAAATTGAAGGGAGAGGTTTCAGGAGGCATTTCAACTCTCTCCTCCTCTTAGTACACGGGAGCTCAGAAGTGCCATTGGCCTTAGCACAGTGAGCCTTCCTTAAAGAATTCATTTCTTCCTTAATCCTACTGAGCATCCAATGATGGTATTTACATAGCTTCAATAAGGCAGCACATAAAACCTGACACCCTAATTTGGAACATAAAAACCCACAAAATATTAAAAAGGGAGTGCTCCGCGAAGGTGTAACACCTGTCACGCAAATCTCAACACAGGATCAAGCCTTCGGGGCTCATTCTTAACTGAACGTGCAAAACTTTCCATCGACTTTGGCTGTCCAAAGCTTTCGCGTGAAGAATGGGATCCACCTCTGCCGCTTCTTGGAAAGTTAATTGGGAGGCTGCATCTCAAACGCTACGGATCATTTTCTCCCACTGCCTGTATGTGAGACGATTACATCTTCTTGCTCTGTCACATGTCTCTGTTCCCGACAGCTTCTCAGACCTACTTCTCTTTTATACTCATCTGGGCTTCTGGGAACTGCACCGCTCCTAACTAGTTTGCAATATACTGCTGCGAGCGCTTTATTAGAGGCACACATGGCCCCTGTTATGATGAAAAATGCTTCTTTTTAAATGCGCACGTATACTGCTCTATCATCACTCGGTGATAGAGCCCACAAATCTTCAGCTTTGCCCTTCTACAGATTATGAAATAAAAGAGAGGAAAAAAGAAGACGTTCTCCGCTAGTCAGAAAAGGAGCAACAGTGGGAAGTGGATTCAAGAAAAATATACCCACGGACAGAACGTTACAAAAGAACAACACACAGGCATCTGTCTGGGCTTTCTTTGTTAAAACAAACAAACAAACAAAAACAAACTACTTTTGTTGTTGTTGTTTCCAGGATGTATTTTAAATGACCATGGCTGTTGTTCAATTCTTAGGTCTTGAAATGAGTAAGAATTGTCTTTCGGATGAGAAACAGTTGCACAGAACACAGCTCAGATGAACAGCCACTGTCTCACACAGTCCGAAAAGGCAATAAATACCACACTAGGGGAGGGATTTCTGATACTATGTAGGCCACAGTTATTCAGCTTTACAGGTTAGTTACCCCTACACATGCCTCAGAGTTCAAAATCACTCCTCTCTTCCTGACACCTCGTTTACTAACACTGCCTTTATGCTTGTTCTTCTTAATTGCCCCATTCTCAGCCAACAACTCTTTCCAGCCTGTTCCTGTGCTCCTTCAGCCTTCCCCGGAGGAACTGCCAACCCCAGAGGCTCTTCCTTTGCAATTTGGAGGTGCTACCAAGCTGTTCCTGAATTTTATAGGCACTTTTGGGGAGGGGACAGGACAGACAACACTTTTTCTTACCACCTTACCACCTACCATTAGACAGGCGGGTAGCTAAAGGAGTTGTCCCTGCTGATGGAGCGTAGCAGGAGCTCATGGCCACCAGCTTTGCATCCTGTTTACCAGCTTTCAACCTCAGGGCTTGTGACAACAAACTGGTACTAATCAGAGCTGGGACCTGTCTCCTTTAGAGGTCCAAGTCCACCCTGTGACACCTTGACTTGCAGGTAGCCTACAGTTATTTCAAGGGCAACCGAGGCACACTTATTTTTCTAATTCAATAGCCTTTGCTTTGGTGTCACATCTCTATTTTCTGTTGACTCTGTGCCCATGCTGCGTTGACTCTGGAAGTACGAGAGCTCTTCCCGATGCACCCAACCCTAACAGGTTGCCTGTAACAAGAGGAAGCTTCCAAGCACACGTGGAAAAGCGTGTGAGCTTTCTGGCCAGTGCACGTGGCAGAGCATACTGCCAAGTCACAGCAAAATGGGGGCAGAAGCATAACAAAAAGCTCACCTGCCTCCCTTCTCTCCCTCACTTCGATGCTCAGCTCCACCCTGAACTTGTCCCCGATGGATGTTCTGCCTCTGACAGCAGTAGGAGCATGATTTGAACACTTGCGTTGACCTGGGCTCTACCTTATGAAAGATGAAAAAACCTGATTTCTGAAGTCACGTGTTCCTCTACAACAGAGATTAAACCCCAACATGTTTAAGCTTCACGCAGCGTCCTCCTCCACTGCGACAGGAAGGGCTGGCCAAGAAAGACGTAACGTGGGGGCCATGGCAGCCTTTCCCCATTGTGGTGTCTCTGCCGCAAGCTTAGCCGTGTGGTACAGGCGAGCAATTCCCCCTGCTACGGTTCCTTTACCCTTTCCCACCAGGAGGGCTACTCACATGGCCATGCTGATCCAGCTCGTTGTTGGTGAGTTTGACTTTTTCGAAGGACACCATCTGCTTCAGCAATTGCTCTCCTGTGAACGGGGAGTCAGGGTGCACGTACAACCTAAAAAAAAAAAAAACACAGGGAAAAGGCCTGCTCATAAAAATCTCACCTCTTGGCTCGTGCATGGGCACCACCTCCATATGAAAGTAAAAAGCCCGTAATGTCTTGCTTTCGGGATATGCGGTGGTTTCACAGACATGGATTTCCTGAGAGCTTAGGGTAATACAGAGCTGCTACTCGAACAAGACACACACAATCTCCCCCAAATTAATGAACGCCTGAAATACAAGCATTAATGAAAGACAGTAAAGCAGATGACTCGAGTTGTTTAATTCACCGGAACATAGTGAAGAATCCCATGTCCAAGTGCTAGATTGCTCTCTAACCATACCTATTATTTTATCTAGTTATCTAAAATGGAGACATTAACATTCGCTGTTGTGTCTTTTCCCAAATGAAAAATTGATCATGTCTTTCCCCACAGCTGTACTAACAAGCACTTAAAATAACAATGACTACAGCTCCGAGAGAAAAAACATGGTGTCATTAGAGAGATAATGGGGGAATGTAGATAAAAATGCATTTTTCTTTATATGTAACATTAAGCCGTGATAATGATTTTAACCTGCACTCGATCACATGTTAGCTGTGATGACGTCTGTTTATAAGAGGTTGAAGGCGGCAGTCCAGCACAGTGGTCTGACATGAAAAAATTAATTGCAGCTCTGTAATTAACAATCCACCACTTGGGAAATTAAGCAGAAGAAAAGGAAGCATGGAAGACATGTAGATACAATGATATAGACATTATGACTAGACTAATTGCAAGTGCCAGGCTATTTAAAAACAATAATTTTGTAGGAATAACGTATTGCTGAAAATTAGTTAACCCAAATGTTCTTTTCTGATAGTGAATTAAGAGCTGAACTAGACCTTCAGCTAGTGCAAACCGGACCTGTTCTGCTTCTGTTGGTGTTGGTTATCACTGCTGAGGGCCTGACTGTCATTTTGGGTGATGTCTTTGGCCACACGGATGGATTTCTTCCATTAGGCAGGCAGGGCAGCGCTGACGTGACGGGTTAGAAAGATAAACATTTGTTGTTGTTGTTGAGCTACGATTTTGCTTAGGCAAGAGGAGAATGGGAAAACCACTAAACGATGGGGTGTAACTCTCTGACAGACTACGCTGATCCCTAACCAGGGAATGCAAGCACTAAAACCTCCGGGGAGCACAGCTCTCTTGCTCAAATAGGAAGGAGATTTGATCCTGCACTCTGTTTTTGCCAGCAGAATCCCCAAGACACAGCAAAGGTTTTACCAGCACAGCTCACTTCAGACGTGCGGGAAGTTTTCCTTACGTTGATCCGAAGCACAGCTTGGCTGGCATAGCTGTGTCCACGGGAGGGATGCTGAGCCAGGGTTCCCCTTCGCAATAAAATATTCCTAGCATGCAGGCATCCGCACTGCTATCGACTCTGCTGACTGCACTGCAAGGCTCATGGAAAATTTTGATGTATCTGAAAACCCAAGACCTGGAATCCTGTAACGCCAAAAGAATTTTACCTCTCGTGAAAATTAACTTTGCCTTCCTGTAAAAAAAAGCGTGAATCTTTAGACCCCTGAATTAGAGAAGTCAAAACAAAAAGATCCCCAAACGTGTCCTGCAACTTTTCAGTCAGTCTTGTGATTTTTTTTTTTTTTTTTTTTTTGAAGCCTGACTCCTAATTTTGTATGTCTGGATAGCTGATAATGTTTACTGTGATCACAGGCTTAGCAAGGTTTGGCTAATTGGGACCAAAAAGCCAAACTATTTCAAATATGTGCTGGGGAGCGAGTAAAGATCTTCACGTGTCTAAAAGCTGAGCACAATGGTTTTACGCCATGGGCGGTTAACGCTTGGCACCGCTTTCAAACTAGAAAGTGCCTGGATGTTAGCAGAGCGCTAACGGGAAAGTCACAGAAGGATCGGCGCCTGAATATCACTTACATAAATGGATTGATAGACCACGCTTTTCTTTACTGATTTGCTACACGCCATCGATCCCACTGCAGCACGTGGTTCCAACCCGGCTAACTGCACCTATCTGCACGCTTCTCCTCCAGCCTGAGCTTGTACGCCTCGCAGAAGAGGGTTCAAAACTAGACGCGTCGCCCTCTGAAGTAGAAGAAGTCGACGAGACCGCGAGCATGCACGAGCAAACGGGTTAGAGAAATAAACGTGCACATTCCAGCGCGGCACACGAGGCTCCCCCAGAAGTTCGCACGGGCTCTGCTGCCTAAGAGCCATGCAGAGCCGAGTGGCTGCTCGCTCCAATTCACAAAGGCTTTAGAAGCCATATTAGGATGTGAATCTGCTCCGTGGCATATAATGTTTCATGATATATGCAAGGTTTGGGTACTGCTTCCTTCTTGCATATTTCGGAACGCAACACGGGTCTCCTTCTATTTAGTTTAACAGTTGATCTGGTCCTACAAGACTTGTGCAGGCTGCTTTTAATTACCTTAATGTCTCAAATAATTTGCAAAATATAATACCTTGTAAAGGTCTCCTACTTGGAGTTCTCTGTAAGTGTGTAAACACTATAACTTCGTTAAACAAATTACAGTAGCCAAATACAGTAATACAGTAAAAAAAGAAATTAAAAGAAAAAAGACAGACTTTTGAGTGAAAGAAAGGAGGTGAAAAAGGAAGAAGAGCGAACAAAGGTACATGCTGAAACTTATTAAACTGATGTTTCACACAGTCTTAGCAATTTGGAAGAACAAGCATAAAATATCACATAGGAATTCTATCCCCAGATAGCACTTTAGAAGATTTACAAAAGATTCTCTGAAAAGTATTTTTATTTAAGTGTTCGTTGCAACATAAACTTGTCTTAAACGTTGACAGCAGGAAGACAGGGATAAAACTGGGTTTTGTAGAAAGTTCCCTGCAGGGCTAATCTTTCAAACAGAATCACAGAATAGTTATTAATTTTGAAAAAAATAAAAAGTTGTCTTAGCGTTGAAAGTTATTTTTATAATGGAAAGAGCAAAACATCTAACGGGTTGGATCCTGCAAAGTCTTACATCCGTGCATAACATGACTCCTGAATGATTCCCCTGACACCGTCGTGCCTATGCAGATGCAAGTAGTGATGTGCATGGGGGACTCAGCACCTGGGTACCAGCGCCCAGACGCTCCGCACACCTATGCCCCTCACTGATGCCTGACGCCCCCTCAAGTAAGGGGAGCTAAAACCGTGTGTTTGGAGGACAAGAAATCATGGGTGATAACTTCATTAAGGGCTCCTGTTGCTGGAGCAGGACCAAACCCATTTTGCGACAGGAGGAGTACTACTTTTAATCTGGTCGAGCAAGACTGAGGCTTCCCACCTCCAAAGATGCATTAACTCTCCAGAAAAAGCACTAGTAATGCAAACATCTGCACACAGAACCTCTTGACGTCCTTTTTCTCACCAAACGGGAGCGTACGAAGGAGAAAGTGCATAAATGTATATGTAAGTACCATTCATACAAAGCAAAAAGTAATCTGTGCCTGTTCTATGATCAATGCTCTTTTGCCTAAGCACCCTGAAAATGAAACAGGAAAGGTGTATGTTTGCGTATAGGGGCAAAACATCCTGAAAATGAAACAGCACAGGTATACATTCACACACAGGGGCACTGACTCAATGGGGATCCTAAAGAGCTCCCACAGTACGACAATAATAGGTATTAAACTCCAAGCAGGTTTGAGCTCAGCTCTAAAACAGTCAGTAGGGCGGTTGCTAATTATTCCAAGGGTCAATCTCTTGTATTTCCTCATTGAACTAGACTGTGCTAGGTAGTGTGAATTAGCCATCTATTTAAAGGTATCCCAAAAGGCACTTGAACAGAAAAATAAGAAGGGGAGAACCCTGCCTTAAAACTATTTCTGTCCTTCCCTTATTTCTTCTTTTGATGCTGACTCTTTTGGAGCAGGATCCGTGGGTTTTTCTTTGGGTTTTGATCAGTGCCCATTACAATACGTCAAATGAAGCCCTCAGACGTTAACCACATTGCAAGAAGGAGTTTTTGGCCATGAAAACAAAGCCGACATAACTCCTAGGTTGCTGTCTTTAATCACAGCTTCTCTGCATGCGCTTTTTGTTTGTTTACTTCCCTGAGCCGCCTTCCAGAGATCAGTAGTCAGCAAGATTTCAGTCAAACTATTTATATGAGGGAAGCATGCAGGATTTGGTCCCTATATTCACACACACACAAAAAAAAGTGCTTCCATTTCTTGTATTTCACTTCTAATTTCTGACTCTGTAATAAGCAAGTTCTTAACCCCGGGCTAAACCACCTGGAGCGGATCTGTGTGTCTGCACAGAGCCCTCCACGAAAAGTTTCTTTGAAGCCAGAGAGGCATCCACGTTATTTCCATATCTCCGGCTCTGACTCAGCAAAGCCGTTCGACATGTGCTTCAGTCTTACTGGACTTGGGGACTTAAGTACGCACTGAAGTGCGGGGCTGAATACGATGAAGTGTGGGTCTCCGCTGAAGTGCCCTCCTACCGTACAGCCTAGTGCTGCAACCTCCGTTTCACGATGCTGAAAGCAGTCAGTCATTAATTACATTAACGGAATAATTTTAGAAATTATTTTTTTTTGCCACATTTTGTTTCTGTATAGAAAAGGGGGGGGAATTTACTTGATTTTTTCCCTAATATCTCGGAAAATGTCGTGTTTTCTTAACAAAAAAAATCTCTGTGATCCATACTTTCTTTGCTGTCTAAGAGACAGCTAAAAGCAAGAGCAAAATTATTGGTTAGTAAACACTGTATATGTTATCAGGAAATAATATAATTTCAAGCATAAACAGCATTGAACTGTAATGTAGTATTTCTACATGGACTTAGTTGGATTGCTTTAAATTACGAGGTCAAATGCCGAGGGGGGGGCAAACCCGAGATATAAATCAATATTTTTTTTAAAAAAAGATTTCTTATCTGAATTGAGGCAAACTTAACTTAAAAAAAATGTATATATAAAAGAGCCTTCAGCCAAATCCTGCATGCCTTGGAACATCCAGTATAAATCAAGCCTCAAGCAGAGATTTGAGGCCCGATTCTGCATCACAGAAATTAATCAGAGTTTTGCAATCACCTTAGTTGAGCACGGACTCAAAGTCTCAGAGTACTGTTTGCAAACAGCGTGGAAAGATTAACAGCAGGGATTTCTTGAAGGAAAAAAAAGGGGGGAAAAGAGAGAAACAAAATAAAAGAAAGGCCAGCGGTAAAATCTACAAACCTTGCAGGGAGTGGAGGGTCAGCTTTTCCAGCCACTAACCAGGAAGACCTGTGGTAGGCATATCTATATCTTTTATTGTCCACAGGAACTATATCCATTAACACAATGTATTTGGCTTCAGGATCCACTCCCGAGAAGGAAACCCTGATCGTAGGAAACATTCTCCTGAAATAAAGGCAAATCAGAAAATAAACACACAGATGGAGAACAGAAATAAGAGACTTTCTGAAAAGCTGCTAAAAGTAAGAATTATATGTAAACCACCTGAAAAAAAATAAAGCATCTATCGATTCTGCTTCAGTACGAGACAAGTTAAATCCTGTGTTAAATCTAATATGCACAGAAAGAACAGCTTGAAATCAGAACGATTTTTTGGAAGCAAAAAGAAAAAATGTTGAAAGTGAAAAAGTAAAAGAGAAATGTACTGTTAATCTTAGTTAAAAGTACACAACGATTTCACAAAATATTTGTACCTAAGGTGCATAAGTCCTTAGAAGCATAGGTTATTTTTTGTTTATGGGATTTATACTCGTGTTAGGGAAATACTGCAGAAATTACTTCTGTTAATGTTCTCACATATTTTAGATGCGTGTTCTTTTACGCCTGCTCGTGGTATTTCTGAGAGGAATTTTCAAAACTAAACTTTCCCTCCGTCACTTAAATTTTGGCAAAACGCAACTTTAAAATGTGAGGTTATGCCATAGACCAGAAATAAATAACTCTCGAGAGTTTAATATTTTAAACTCGAAATTGCAGATTTCTTACGGACCTTTTAAAATTATTTTTTTAAAACACGTGCTGGCAGAGCTCGCTAGTTAGGAAAAATAAAATAAAATAAAATCACCAGGGAACTCCATTAATAACAAGTAACTTCAGGGATTACAAAACCCGAGCAGTCATTCGGCTCCCGCAGACTGCATTTGACTGACCCAAACCCCAAAAGCTTTGCTGCAAAAGCGGCACGGTTTGAGGTGACGAGAAAGCCTGGGATTCTTTTGTGCATTCTTTGCAACCGAGAGAAAAGCAAAGCAAACCGAGCCGAGCCCCACGACCCCGCATTTCCCCGTCTCTGTACCCACCCAGCCCCGCAAAACCACTGCGCCGCACGAAGGAGCTTTTTAGCCACAGACCAAATTATTAAGGGAACAACGTTTCTACCCAGCCGCCGTTTCTAGCCCCCTCCCGGGTTCATTGCAACGCACCGCGCTGCACCGCATCGCACCGCCGCCTCTCCCTCTGCTCCCCGCGGGGCTCCGCGCACCGCACCGCGCACCGCACCGCGCACCGCACCGCGCACCGCACCGAACCCCCGGGCTGCGCCC
>VZSZ01012185.1:39956-130083 GCA_013398815.1 Ibidorhyncha struthersii | reverse complement strand
TTTTAATTAATTAACACATAAGTTTGTCTTGCTCAGCTTTCCCAACATCATTTAACTGAAAAAACAAAGCAAAGTCAGTCATCCCCACCAGCACCCCAGAACTGCCAAGATCTGCGCGACACAGCACGTGTCCGCAGTGCCCAAGCAGCCGCTTTGGATTTTGAGGTGTAAAACAACAGTCAGCGGTATTACAAAAAGCCACATGATCTTTAACGCTCTATTTTTATACGTGCATTCCATGCTCAATTTCAAACCAAGGTCCTTAAGAGCCCTTCCACCTGTTTTGCAGAGTTAGAGGAAATATGCATTGAATTAACTGGCAGAACTAAGCGGAAAGGCTGGCATGTTTGAAGGATGGATAGGTTCAGAAAAACTCCTTCACAGGTCTTAAAAAAATAATAATCAGAGAATGCAAAATTTTCTATTTACAGCTCGGCTGCTTCATTGGAGGGGACGGCATTTCAGTGGCTGACAAAAGGATCTGTTTGCCTGGTTTCTTTACGCAAAAAGCATTTTCACCTTCTCTACACGCAAAGCGTTGCACAGATTGCTCTTCAAAATTTTATAAATCATACAACGCGACTTGCTTACTTAGCGCGTGGGAATATTGTTCAACACGAAAATTATGTGTGTGTTGGTATACGTATCTATACACATACATCTGCAGTACCATACATTTAAACTTGCCCAGTGGTGCTTTTCTTAGTTGCCTTCCATGAATCGATACAAGCAACCTGCAGTCTGCCCCAGCACAAGATTTACTGTAAGCTGAAACCACTGCGTTGGACCAAAGTTATACTGGAAAATAAGACTTCTGTATTTCAGTGCTCATTTTAAAGACATAAAAATGTATGTCAGTGACGTGAAAGCTGTTTGCTGGAGCACCTGAAAAATCTCTTCTAGGTCATGACTTCTAAAGTCTCACTGAAGTTATTGTGTCCTGACAGGCATATGTACATCTGTCTGTCTGTCGGTCCCAGAGATAGGACTGAGCTCGTTCTTGGCTTTCAACTTGAAGATGGAACAGCGGTTCCCAGCAGACTGAAAGACTGTGATGGCTCCCTCTCCTTTGATCAGGTACTGCGGTCCTTTCGAAATTTGGGGTTTGCAGTTCCCAGCAGAGCTGTCCCTGCAAATGTTTGTTGGTTGAAGCAAGTCTATGGTTACTGAGTGATGTGATTGTGCAGTGGGACTGCTTGGAAAAATGTATCTGAGCTCTTGGAACAATATTAATTTCTTTTTTTTTAGTATTGGTGACAGATATTTAATGTGAAACTGTTTTAATTTAATTTTCTTTCAAGACTTCTTGACTTTTTTCATATTTGGTATTTGATTTTCAAATATTTTAATTTAATATTTTCATTTAATAAATCAGCACTTTTGAGCTTTATTATGTAATTGGAATTTAAATAGGTCTTTTGTTTGCTATTTAAATGGTTTTGAACATTGTGCATTTAAAAGACATAAATAAACAACACATTGCCAATTAAAAGTACTTAGAACAAATTCAGCTAAATGAAAAAGTCTCAAGGAGCATTTTCTGGGTTAAAAAAAAAAATCAGACTTTACACAGCACTCAATCTTAAGATTGTCACACGTGCATTAAAAGAAAGGGCAATTTTTTCCCTCGACTTTTGCAGGCCGTGGATTGGTAGGAGAATTTCAGAGCTGCCTGTAATGGCGATATGAAAATAGGAATAGCGGGAAGTGTGGGGAAGGATAGAAACCTCAAGAACTAAGAAAAAAACATTTTCTGGCAAAGGCTAAAACTTTTTCTTTTTTTTTTTTTTTTTTTTTTAAATAGAAGAGTCTCTGGTTTTGGGTCTCTGGTTCGAGATGTCTTGGGTGTTACTTACTTCATCTAGATTTATAGTTCCTTGACACTTCTTTTGTTTTGTCCAAAGTTTTGTCCCAAAATATCCAAAGCTAAGAACCTAAAATTAGAGACTGCCTTTGAAACTGCTGACCTCTGCATATTTTCCCTCTGTGAACATACAGCAGTAGGAATACGCCCAAAGACAACGAGTTTTGCTTTGAGGGCCGGCGGTAGAAAGAATTAAAAAAAGACCATCAGCCATTTTCCAAAAACTTCAGTAGTGGATGCTTTTCCATTTTTGCTCAGGGACGCGCCTACATTTTGCGTCCCACGTCCCTCCTGGTAGACGTAAAGGAAAATGGTCGTTTAATAAAAAAAGAAAAGAAAAAAGTGAGAAAACAAGGAGATACAAGGTGAGTGTAGAACAAAGGAGATTTCATTTCTGGCCTAGTGAACTCAGAAAGTGAGAAGAAGCGTCGTGATTTACAACTCTCCTAGATCATACAAAGCAGCTTGTAATAAAGCGTGTTATACGGTCTGGGAGCAGCACTGCTGTCACCACGAAACTCCTCTAGCAGCCTTCCGCTCTCTGAAGCCTTACAGCCACGATCGCAGAAACCTAGCGCGCGCAGATAGTGCCGCGCTGCCGGGCCCGTCGGGCACCGCAGACGGGGCTGCCAGATACTTCTGGCTTATTTCCACACTGCAAGGATGGAGGGAGAAGCATTCCCACACCGTGGCGCGGTGAAAAGCATCGCTTTTGCTTATTTTAACAGTACGGGGAACAGGACTGGGGGTGTTCTGGCATGAGAAGGATTTCTTTTCTTTCTTTTTTTTTTTTTTTTTAAGCCTGCAATTTCAAAAGTATTCAGGATTAGAGCTTGGAAAACATATTTCAGTACCCATAACATACCGCTGATTTATTTGGCAACGGCTAAGCTTGCAGAGGGAAGCTAAGCTTATTTGAAATAGCGTGGTCGTAAATAACATTGGGGGAAAGCGATTCACAAGTTTGTGTGATTCTCGGCATAGGCTTTGCTGGAAGGCTGGCACCGAAAGGGTTTTCATTTCAGCGATGTGAAGACAACTGCACGAGCTGAGCGCTTCCTGCCCTGCCCGCGCGGGTCTGCAGCCGCGGCCACCTTGCTTCCATTAGTTATATCAAAGCGAGGAAACCAATCCACCTGGAATTTGCACCATAAAACGTGGCTAAAAGCCAGCTAGGTTGCCATCAGCTTTCAGGCGATCGGAGGTGAAAATCTGGCCCCTTTAAAGTTAGCAGTTCATTTTGTGTGGATCAGAGAAGAACTTGAAGCAATACTTAGGTTCAACCTTACCGAGCCTCTTAGGCTGGTTTGGGAGCTTAACTTGTTGACTGTAGTACATTATTCACGGTCGATCTTAAAGGTTTCAGAAATAATTACTGCGGTAATGAAAACACAAATCAACCAGGCTTCTGGATGACATAGAAATTAACATTTCCCTGTGACAGACACGAGATTATAACTGTTTATATTTAATATAGATGAATGTGTAGTTTTTCTTAATGAAGAAAATTTATAATATTGTAGTGCCCGAATCTGTTAGTTTAAAATATGGCTAAATGAGACTAAATAACGTGTTAGCCTCAAACCTTCTTACAGGATACAAAGTTGGGCTGCGTTTTTTGAGATGCTGGGAAGGTTTAGAAAATTTAACACAATTGTGACTGCTGTTACTGTGAAACACGGATGAAGCAACACTAGTTCAACCAACAGAATAATATCTTGCTGTAAACGTTGAGTAAATAACCAGTAAATATAATCATAGATATCGTTTATAAATGCAAATGTGAATTGGGTATTTTAGGGATAAAAACAACGTCAAGTACAAAGGTTTAAAACCAGCTCCTTTCCACCAAAAAAGAGACAACACCTACTACCTGTCAAGCACCTTATTTTTTCCATGGCAGAGGAATTGCCGTTCCTAGGCTTTTATTTTGGTGATTCTGTGTTACACAAGGATTGAACTACATTTGCAGCCCAGTGTGCTCTTTTGGCCCAGCATTAGGAAGGTGAATGGGGAGGTTTTTAAAGACTGCCAGGCAGGACGATCTCCTCTTGTGCAAGGTGACCATCAGAGAAGGAAGACATCGTACCCGACCCTCCACCGCTGGCCCTCCCCTGCCACTGACGAGGTCGCAAAGTCTTCGGAGCTGGGATTAGCCTTTCTGTATGTCTATAATTACCCAGCACAGCTGAATCCCACCATGACATAGTTGCTGGTTGGTAGCAAGGGCAGCCCTGGCTTACCCTAGTAGTTGATAAGCTTCCCCCTCTTCACCCCTACCCACCGCTGAGGTTCGGGCTAAGCCTAGTCCAGTTAAACCAGCGACTTTCTTTGCCTCCACGGTAGCCTCTTAAATTCAGGGTTGAATGCTTTCTCTTTTTCTCTTTAAGAGATCTTTCTTTGATGAAGGTCTTGATGAAAATCAGCCATGGGCTGTAATTCCATCTGTACATGGAGTCAAAGTAAAAAAATATTTGCCAAATAATAAATCTCTTTAATTAGTGGAAGTGTTCTTTCATTAATGGAAATTATTATTTAAAATATGTTAGAATAATACATTTCACATTAAAAACATATTTTATATTGTCACTTTTCAGCAAGTTAAGGATTTGACCAAGAGCTTAGGTCTCACACCAGTTGAAATGAGCGGGTTCTCTTAAAAAGTCCTAATACACCTAAGTCTATATTCCTCTTTCTTTTACAGAAAGTCTTGAGCAAGTACAGAGTACAGAACCCTGTCGCGCATCTTTCAATGTCAAATACAGCTGCCAAAGCACAGTACAAGAAATAATGTTTTAATAAATTTTTCTTTCTAGCACCAGGAATGCCATGAATGCTGGTGGTAAGACAAACCTCGGCTCTCAGGTTTGAAGCACTTGGATGTAAATGAACCTGTGGAAAGTGGTATTTATCTTTATATAGCGCACAAAATACTAAATCTATTCACTGTGATCAGCGTGGATATCCTAAAAAGGCCTAGAATAAATGGGAATCGAAAAGAAAATTCCCTTTAGCCTACCAGAATAAAGTATATGGATTTACTAAGCGGATAGTAAAACTGAGGCTGGCACTGTAAAAGAGGAGAATGGCATACAGTAGGCTATAGCTGAGGTGAGGGGGGGAAAGCCTGGACATAATTTAGCGAGTACTTTGAAAACAGGTATTTTATATGAAAAAGGGAAAACCGAGGTTAATGCTGGCAAAATAAACAGATGTGTCTGACACTTGGTAATGGAAAGAAAATTAAGACCAAAAGGTTGAGAAAGAGAAGATTTGGTGCTAAGTCCCAGGGATGGAAATACTTGCTGAGAAAAAAAAAGTGGCTTAAGCGTGGCTAAACTTTCACAGCCGTAATGACAGCTTTGTACCTCAGGTGATGCCTCCACCCTCCCTTCGCAGTGCCGCGTTTGCTCTCCATCAGTACAAGACGGTAACCAGAACATGAAACCGGGATTTACTAGCCTTAGACTCTAGCCCAGAAACGCAATTGCTATACATTCCTGCTCTTTGCTTTGCCCAAAAACCAGTGCAACGATACCAGCCTGCTGTATAAGAAGCTTTGGAGTCCGCTAAGTAAAAGCACTGTACAGAGAGCTGGTATTAGTACTGCTTACAAAACAGGGCATTCGGAAGACAGCTTGATTTGTAGGCTCTGTCTGAGCTTTCACAAAGGAGGAGATAGAGTCTGTGTTTAAAGCTGGCGTTGCTACTCACTGACAGTCGATGACACTCAATTAGGTCAAATTTCAGAGAGCTTAAATATTTTCGTTATCTAAGCAACCAATACGTGAACCCTTTCTTTCCTAAGTTTGGTTTGCAAAGGGTTGTGAGCCTTTCGCACTGATGCGTTCCCAGCAATTGGGAAGAGCGCTTCTATGTTTAACATGCACTCAGGTTTTCAGCAAAAGAAAGGTCGTATGAAATCTGTCACTTAATATTTGCAATCTGTGTGGCATCCTTTTCTTCAGTTTGACAGGGGAGATTATGCCCACAAATAAACATTCCCAATAGTATATTTGGGCTCTTACCACTTGGCATCTGTCAAACAACTTGCCATCAACTTTCTAAAATTGACAGTTTCAGTAGATTTCTGCTAAATGTTGAAAAATAGTTTCGCTGACCTCTTCTCTATTGAAGATTCAGACACCAGCTGAGGCAGCTGTCCAGTTTGCAGCATGATATAAGAGAAGAGGAATTAACCCAACAGCAATTGAATTTGGAAATGTCTTTAGAGAAGCCACCGACTGCTGCAGGAAAGGGAGTATTACTTAGTTCTGCTGTCACTAAAATGGATGACATGTGCTAATCTACAGTGACTGATCCCTCTCTAATGTGTGACCTGAGCACTGGAAGACTGAATGGGTACAGACTACAGTCACAAGCACAACACAGTGGTCACCATTATTTTGCTGATCTTCTCCACTAAAACCTGAGTATATAGAGTTTTGAATAACACGTTAACCTTGGTATTTCTTGTCTGTCTCTAGACAGTGCTCGTCTGCCTGAAAATTTGTGTCTGTTACGGGTTGGTGCTTTCAATTGGGGCGATAGTGGAATAGCAGGAGCAGCATGCATTTTTCCCACTGACAGTTGTGTAGATGGGGGCTGGAGAAGCAGACACTGCACAGAACGGGATTTCTAATGTATCCCTGTTTCTTACCCTGTCTGTTTGTTTTTTGTTTTTTTTTTTTTCCTGTTGACAGAAGTGTGTGTTCTTAAAGCTGCATCATGCTGGAGAACCAACTGTCACATGAATGAGAGGGCTTCCACAGAGCACCAAGAACCAAAATGAACCAATTTTCTGAAGCACATAAATGAGAACTTCAGAATCAGCCTGCCACTCTGGAGACATTCAAAACCTGCCTGGACACCATCCTGTGCAACCTGCTGTAGGTGAACCTGCTCTGGGCAGGGGGGTTGGACTAGATGATCTCCAGAGGTCCCTTCCAGCCCTGACCATTCTGTGCATGGGCTACAGGGGTAGAGAAGGGAGATCGTACAGGCAGAGAAAGAAAGGAAGGGTTAGCTCTTATGAAAGCCATCTTTTCTCTTTCCTGTCTTATTTTTTTTAAAGAAAAGAATCGACAGTTTATTCAGGGACTGCCTGGGTCATCTGCGTGCTACCTCATAGCCATCGCTGGCAGCCTACAGTCCTTGACATCTGTAATTCACTTTGGTTCTCCTCTTACTTTTATTTTTTTTTTAAAGAAAAGCGATTTCTGCTGTGAAATGCCAGCTCTCTCTCGGAGCAAGTGAGCTTTCAGGTAAAGCTGAAACATGGTCACATTCAGCCCTGGATCCACAGGAGTTAAGAAACAGTGATCATTCTGCGGTGTGTCACCGTTTTCTATTCTTAAGCCACTGTTTAGCTGGAGCTCTGCTAACGCCCAGAGTTACTGGTGAACTCAGCTCAGCTATCCGCAGGAAACGTGCCATACATGATCTAGCAAAGACGGGGTCATTTCAGCAGTTAACCATATTCCTGAACTGAGTTCTTGGTATCTTAAAATAACCTCTCCTCAGAGCCATAAATCAAGGGGGAAGGATTGCAACAAACGCTTTTGCAGCCAAACTAAGAGTGAATTATATTAATAGGCCGTCCACAACCCAGTTGCAGTTTCTTCATTGACTCAGGTGACCGACACCAGAAGCTGCGGTTCCTCAGTAAGCTCTTCACCCAGGTCCTTGCAACGTGCAAACAGGCCAGGTAGTGGGGACACAAAACCTACTTATCATCATCTGTCTCTAGTAAAGAAGAGGCAGGCCTGACCAAAGCACTGGTACGTTGAATCTCCTGAGGAGAGGGGGCGGGGGAAGGGACATGAGAGACATAACAGAGCTGATGAAACTTGAGGACACTGGTGCAGGCTTTTCCTGTGAAAGGAAAGACTTCATAGCTGGGTCTGCATATGGAACCCAGATTTTACAAAAGCTGGGTTCCCTTCTTCAGAAGAGAGACAGAAACCAGATTTACTATCTGTTCAGCAGACTTTATAATTATGTGCCACACTGATACCAAATAGCTTTAGATGGGTCTAGGTGTGGTCCTGTTTGAAGGCTTACGGTGAAGCTCCTAACAAGCTTGTTTAGCTATCCAAGTGCCAGGGACTGGAAGCGGTTTAAATTATTATATATGAGATAATAGTACGTGCAGCACAGCTACAGTTAATTTTACCTCCTCTGGTATAATTTGAATTTACCGATTAATTCTTTTTTTCTTTTTACATAAGTTTATGACATCTGAAACAATCGGATAAACCTGTGTAATCAAAGCAAGGAAGAACATGTCAGATCTCACAAAACTCTGTGTTGGGAAACCTGACTCACTTCCTAGGCTTGAGGAACAAGCCTACTAGTACATCTACCCCATGCTGGGTTTACTGAGGACCAGACCATTCCTCTATGATGCAAGGGAGTGGGCAGTATGTGCAAATTTAGGTACAATTTCTCAAAATCATGTATGGAAGAGGACATAAAAAAAAGAAATACTCTGCATAAAGTAGCAGAATCTATAAAGGCTGGTCACCCATGCATTTATGTCTTGTGATAGTTTGCTATGTCAATAATTATCTAAAAAGAGAGAGAACCGAGTCATGCTGTAATTCTTCCACCAGCAGAGGCATAAAGAGAATCTCTGCCTCCTATATGTCTGCCTATATTCACAAAACAAGTATACATTTAATATTATTGACATCCTCCCTTTATTTTTAAGTGAAACTGAAATTGGCCAAGTAGTTCAGAAGTTTTGTTGGAGGATGGGTGGGATGGACAGACAGAATTGTTTCAGTCTCGTTTCCGTAAGGAAGCCAGTTTTAAGAAACAGGCAACAAGCCTATTTTCCCTCATGGTAATATCACAACAACCGAAGTGTATCTGTTTTGTGTTATATAAACAAAGACAGTGCTTCGGGGTCAGAAAACTCTGGAAGAGGCATTAAGATGTCTTGCAAACTGCTCATGTGTTCAGTGTTGAAGATGAAGGTCCTGCAGGTGACTCATTACATTAGACCTCCCTTAATTAAAAGAGATACTGAAAGCAAATTGCATAGTGTACGCATCAGGTGCGGGTAGGAAGAAGCAAAAAAAACCCCAAGACCCCTTGGGGAGGCTGAGTGGAGAAACCTGGCTGCTACTTCCCCATTGCTTCATATCCTACGCTTCTGGGGAGGAAAACAGGCAGCATTAATAAGGTAGGATCACAGTACTTCAGGAACTTTCCCTGCTTTTTGCAGCTTGACCAGCATCTGGTTTAAAAAAAAAAAAAAAAAGAGAGAGAGAAGATAATGAAATACTGTAGAAGTGGGAATATTTTGCCCTTGGCAGCAGTGAAGAAACCCATATAACTTATCTAATATGTCAGCAGATTGTTAGCAGCAGACGTGACCCCAGTTGGGTGGGTATTGCGTCTATGCAGAAGTATAATGGTACAGAGAGGAACGTAATGAGAACCAGGCTGAGCTGGAGCATTGCTCACATGGAGAAAGGCTTTCTTTGCAGTCACTGCGATGTGTCAAGGAAGTGGAGCCTTTTGCGAGTCAGCAGCATCGCGCGTGTTCCCTCAGAGGGACACTGCTGAAATGGCTAACAGGCCTAAACCAGAGCCGTAAAGGATGAAAAAGACACTATTATATCATCTGAAACCTTCCCAGCTGAATGATGGGAAGTCTTGACTCACTTTCTGGTTTCAAATGGAGCTTTAGGGCCTTTGGGAACCAAATCTGCTGTTTCTTTTCCTCCTCACAGAAGCCCTCAAAGCTTTGCAGAACAGCAAATGCTGAGTAAATACACTGAGTAGGGAGAATGAGCAGAAAAGTAAAGATGGCTTTGGACAGCTAGCCTGTTAATTAAAGTACTGCTTGCAGGGCTGGGGGAACTGCAGAAAAAGCACCAGACAACCAGTTACCGGTCATCATATGACAGATGTCTTCGACACATAACATACTACTGTCCCACTGTTGTCTTTCCCTCTCCCCCTCAGTTCTTGTCCATGGCTGAGTACATGAAAGACTTGACACCGTGGCCATTTCTCTACATTTGCACTCCAACGGCAGTAGATTTTGGCAGTGTTCATTAGTGCTGGCTCATTAGCAGGCACTGTGCCCAAACCTGTGCAGTCCATTGCACTGTTGAAGTGCCAGCTACTGTAGAAGCAGCATGAAGAAAAGATGATCAGAGCTACAAGCTGAACAGACATTGGCTACTGCACATACTTTTTCCTCCCATTTCAGCCAATATCTTCAACCGTCACAGGAAGGCAACAGAGTACCTCAAAATTTTGGGGCAATGTATACACAATTCTTCTTTTAATGACCCATTAATGCAGATTTACAGGGAGATGATGCTGGTATTAGCCAGCTCATGCCACTGACCTCTGCTGGAAGCAACTGTAAGCTTTGTGGTTGAGCAATAGTATTAAGCAAATATTCATATAACAAGGGCAGCAGGCTAAATACCATTCATGAGCCATGAATATTAGCCTGAGGAAAAATCATAAAGCACATTATCTTCTTACTTGTACAAATATTTTATTTTTTTTTAGTACAGTGAGATTCTTCCTTATGCGAGTGTAACAGAGATACCACGAGGACTAGCTAATGCAAAAGCTGATGGTGTTTTGTTGAGTACATGTAAATACTGAATAGTATCATGTCTTCCAGAAAGCAGCCGTGCAGGAGTAGGAAAGGACACCCAAGAAATCCATGAGAGAAGGATTTTGTGTTTCCAGCACCCCCAGAATACAGTGAAATTCAGCTGAGCTTGGACCACACAGGTGGTCACTGAAACCTGTAAAATACCGTAGCTGTCGATTCTCTTCTCTTTCTTGGGAGCTGAAGAGAGATCTGTGGGGAAGCGTTTTGTTTGTTTGTTTCTTAAAAGCAGCTGCCTGTGCTCTCCAGGTAAGCTGCAAGAGCCAGAGGACAAGGCTGGCAGCTGGTAAGAACACACCATGCCAAGGACAAGGGAAGATAACAAAAAGGGACTCTAGAAAAACAGCTACATTATCCCACAGCACTCTTCAGAGAAAGTGTGCCACCAAGTGTCTATTCAAACTCAAGCTGCTAAAAGCACCAAGCATCTGATTTCAGTTAATTGATAGATGGAGAATCTGCACGAAGGAAACAGAACGTACTCATGCAAATACTAGAGAGACGCAACTTCGCCGGCAAGCATGTGGCACTGCTTCTGTACTATTCAGTACACAGCAGAAAAAAAAAAATCATTCTTTTTCTGTTTTCTCTGGTACGTGAGGAAGCAAAGAGCTCAGTTGCACAGTCTTGGTTCCTGGGCATTTCTGCTTTGGCGCAGTGGTGCTCCTCCTGAGCATGTGCTTAGCTCAAGCTACAG
Organism: Ibidorhyncha struthersii; assembly: GCA_013398815.1. Classification (NCBI taxonomy): domain Eukaryota; kingdom Metazoa; phylum Chordata; class Aves; order Charadriiformes; family Charadriidae; genus Ibidorhyncha; species Ibidorhyncha struthersii. The sequence continues at coordinate 118,875 of VZSZ01012185.1, read as the reverse complement.
CTGCCAGTGCTTCTGCGTTAATAGTATTAACAATAAATAACGACGAAAAGGCCTTTTATCACACTTTTCAGTGGTACAACTCAAGTGCTTTGCATATAAGGGTATTATCATGATAGCTAGGAAAGGAAGAACTACACAAATTGTTTCAGGTTTGTCCTCTGAAGTACCAGAAGGTAAATGCCACAGTAGGAAATGCATGCATCTCTCCTGAGACTCAGCCCGGTGCTATACCAAATAGCAGCAAACATCTACACTCTGTTTTTGGTATATAAACAAAGGAGCCACCTGAATACAGATGCTTGGGCTGGTAGTGGCATTTTCCCCACTTTGCCAGGAATCCACATCTGGAGACGCAGCTGTCTGTCTCCTGTCAGAAACAAACAGCCTGAGGTACCTTGCAGGAGCAAAGCTTCTTTGATGGCTGTTTGGCAGCCCCTACAGAAGGATCAGGAGTTTCTGTCTGATGGGACAGTTGTGTCAGTGAAATCAAGGCATACAGCACTTTGGCTACAAAAAGAAAAAGAAAGAGAAAGAGAAAGAGAGAAAGAGAAAGAGAGAAAGAGAAAGAGAGAAAGAGAAAGAGAAAAAGAGAAAGAGAAAAAAAGAAAAAAGAAGCCCGATCTAGGCTATGATCTGTACGGAAACCAGTGCCAAGGGACTTGTTGCAACACGTCACCATCATGAAGACCCAGCAGATGCACTGATAAAACTGTGGCAGTGGTGAGGGTATTTTTTTTTTTCCTTTCTTTCTTTATTGTATGTACGCAGCCCTGATGCGGATGTTTCTTTACCTCCATGCAAAAGCCCATTATGTCTGAGTAGTTTATTCCTTTTTCCTTCCAGAAATAAGCCATGCCAGCATAAAAAATACCTTATGTTCAAGAACAAAATGAAAATTCAGAATTGCTAGCATGCCACGTATATTTTGCAGCCCACATCAGAAAAGTTCCAGGATATGTTTAAAGTAGCTTTTATTTCATCTCATTTGCTCCATTTCCAAAGTAAATTCAACAAAATCATGTTAAGGACTTTCAAACTCTGAATTGGGAGTTTGATTCAGGAATTTTAACGGAGTTTAACTAATCATAAAATATACACTTTTAGTTCATTTGGCTTGTTTTTTTCCTGTGTGTCCTTGTATAGACAAGCTGTTAGACTGCACGAGCTTTGGTTGTCTTTTACATTCACAAAGCAAACACAAACAGGATCTTAATTTCAGCTTAAGCTGTTAGCCACTATCCAGGTATTACGGCAAAGTTAACAGTAATAACAAACATTTACTGCTACTTATTTTGTCTTGCAGATTGTAGGAGATAAAGGCATATTTTGGTTCANATTTTTTGTTAAAAAAAAAAAAAAAAAAAAAAAAAAAAAGAAGAAAAAAGGAGAACTCAGACACATGGGGTGTCTCAACCAGCACAATTCTCCGAGATTAGGAGACTGTCATTCAGCTTTCATCTCCAATTTTTCCCTTTGCTCATTTTTCCACCTAAACAAGAAGTGTTATTAAATCGAGAAGATTAGCAACAAGATCAACGCCTTCCCCCCCCTCCCCCCCCTTTTTTTTCCCCTGTGTTTTGGAAGGAAAGCAGCATCTGCCATCAGTTGCAAAGCTCATGGTCATAAGCGCGCCGCAACTGCTGATACGGGCACGCAACCAGACGTCGCAGCTACGTGTCCCGTTGCTTAAAACAAGCGACTCAGCCAGGGCTACCTGTTCTCAACCCAATTTCGGTATTATGTTAGGGAGAGAAGTCTCTTTGTATCAGATCTGACAGGCATGTGTTCCCGAGGAAGTGGAGGGGAAGCCCTCCGTTCATATGACTAATTAGACAGGCTTCACGCTGGGTTGCTCTTTTTTGATGCTGATCCCTGTACTAATTGTCAGTTGGTTCCTTGGGAAAGCAAGGTTGAGTTCAAATGCTGCAGCGCCTTGTTCCCCGTTAGCTTTCCTGACCTTAAACTGATGCGAATTGACAAGGAACAGACCGGGAGAGAGAGTGGGGTTCATTCCGCTGGCGGAGAGCACATTTTGGAGTCACAGGAGGAAAGAAACAGGAGGACAATTAACAGGGAGCGGTTACCACTTAGATAAAATGGGTGGTTGTCCCGTTGGAGTTTGTGGAGGAAGAGGCAGCGCGATCAATAAGCAGTCGCTTCTAGCTGAGATTCCCTTAGGAAAGGGTAGATGGTTTAATTTTTAGCTAGATCTCTCACTGTATTTTGTTTTTTTTTTTCTCTGCTTTCTTCTGGTTAGATCCACAAGACCNACTGTTTCTGCTCTGGTCAGACTTTCATGGTAGGAGGAGGCAGGGGGGGTGGGGGGGAGGAGAAGGAGGGAGCATTTAATCAAATCTGACATTCAGGAGCTCAATCCTGCAAGGTACTGAGGCTCATTGACCTCAGTCCAGCAAAACAACATACATACGACTTCAAAGGGGATACTCACATGCTTAAAGTTAAGCAGATGTCTAAGTGGTGTATTGGAGCTGGGCCAGGGAAAGCAGGGCCTTCCAAAAAAGCTAAAGCGCTCCAGTGTGCTCAGGTCTACAAACTGCTACCTTTATCGGCTCAGCTCTTAGTGTAGCTCCAGAGCAGGTGTTACAATTATAGCCGGGTCTGAGATGAAAGGGGCGCAAGGGCTTGGCTGTGAAGGCAGGAGAAAATCGGTAGTTTTCTGGGCAGTAGTCCCCATTCTGTTCCTTGCAAAATAAATGCTCTCTTACGCTATTTCTGATTTAGCATGAAATGAGGCAGCCAAATGCTCCATTCCCCTCTAAAGTCCTACAATTCTAATTTACAATCGAGGCATGACAACTCTGCAAAGAGGCAAGAGAGATTTTGATTTTGTTGGTTCAGCTTTCCCCCCTTTTCTTTCTGATGCTTTTAATTTTAGTAAAGGAGTTCAAGAGTGCAAAGCTATAGCTTTCCAATTTCAGGGGAAGACAGCTCGGAAATCACTATGTGTATATCAGCATCCTCAGAACCTGACTTGAAAAAGCTGGCATTGTGCAACTTTAACTAACAGACTTTCCTCCACGCTGTGCATAGACACCCGAGGGAAATGGGAGGGTTTTCAGCCAAGTGAGGACTCCCTTGGTCTGATTTCACACCCAATAGTCTCAGGAGGACTTCAACTATCCAATGCATCTTGGAGGTAAAGAGTGAACAAGACCTGACACTGATGTTAATAGCAAGAAGAAAAGAAACCCAAGCAATGATCTCCACGGGAAACATTTAGTAGTGATTATCATCTGCTCAACTCCTTTTGTCCAGCATCCTTCAATTAAAGATATTCTGTGTAGGTACATATGCAAACACCTATATATCTTTCAGTTCTCAGTTTGCTGCTCAGTAGAATTTGGACAACTGGAAAGCTTATTTCTGGACACAGCACAAGTAATATTTCTGTCTAACTTATGGCATGGAAATATAGGCAAGTAGGAGGCATACAGATAGAACATTATAAGCTCTGAAGAAATTAATTTTGTAGAAGTTCAACTGGCTGGACAAGAACTAAGCAATTATTGAACATCTATGAAATTCCAGCCTTTGAAATGTCTTTGAGATATGCAGAGAACATGTACTAATCAGTACAGTATGCTAAATGTCAGCTTTCTGGTAAGAGTCACTGCTAAATTACCAGGGTTTTGGGGCTTTACACAGCATTCATAATGTGATTTTCAAATTTTCTTTCAAGATATGGTATTTTAAAAAAATTCTGCTTAGGATATGCTTCACTTTTCAGCGAGACTGTCCAAGTAAGGAAGAGAGAGAGTGCACACCACAAACAGGTGGGAGAAAGCAGAGAAAGGAGAGGGAGTTCAGATAAGAAAAGCACTGTCACGGGTCCAACTGAATTTAAAAACTGTGACATAGGAAGAGGCTAATGTAGATTAAGAAAACCCACAGCCTTTTCTTAATACTTCTCTAGAGCAGTCCAAAATAATTTTGCATTGCTGTTTTAATAGCCTACCAGTGTGGTAGAAGGTAACTATCTACTCCAGTCCTGCTTTCTTGTGGCATTGCATGAGAAAAATGTCATCTCAGTCATTCAGACTTTGGGGATTCAAGATAATGGAAGACTCTTTCAACTTGCTAAGTGCATATATTTTAAGAGATGCCATATAGCAGACCACGTAATCCTCCTACCATCTCTAGCTCTCCCACGGATGATTATCTGGTCTGGAAGAAAAGGAATAGCGCAAGCAAAAATCCACCTCAGGCAACTTTCATGCATGACACAGAAATAACAAAACATCTTCACTTTCATGCTTTAGCAGCACAGGGTTTCTATTTTAGCACATTAGCAGCAAAACAGCTTCATTCTCACTGACTGCATCTGCAGTAGACCCTATTTTAATTTAAATGATGGGTTCTCAACCTTCCATCGTCTAGACGTTGTCTAAATAGGGGAATATTATCTCATCAACACCTTCCTCCACGTTCACATCAGCATAGACTGGTAAGAAACTTTCCTGCAGAACTTTATCTTTATTCCATTAGCAATCTATTTCAGAAAATTATTTTAAAAAAAACACCTAACAGGCATGAAAGAGAAAGGTCACAAAGTGTCATGCCTGGTATACCCATTCCCTCCAGGCCTGCAATCTTCCAAAATCAAAACAGTGGGCTGCCCTGTTCAGCTATGACATCTGTCCCTACATGTTGTCAAGAAGTGCTTGCTAACAGAAGAGGGGACTTACAGAATGCCAGAAGGCCCTGTCCTACGTCAAGTCTGCATTCAGATCAAGGATCTTATTCCAAAGCCTCTCATCATGAACCCTTATGGAACCTTGAATCAGGTGGTGTGTCTTGGCCCTCCAACTTTTCCTTTTAAATACAAAATAATGCATATTTTTTAGTTTTCTGAAGCAGTTTTAAGAGATAGTGGTAACGTTCTACCTATCTGTGAAGGAACAGTTGCCTCCATCCTATTCTTATGTTTTTGGATAATGTTCCAACAGCATGTATTGAGTCGTACAGTTACCTTGAGTGCAGGCACAATTGTGTGGTTGTAAAAGTTCCTGTTGCATCAGGTGATCAGAAACACACAAGCACGCATGCAAAAGACAGACCACTAGATGCTGGTATCCTCCTGTCCTAGAGTTCCTACATCTGTAATAACAGCTCTTCATGTTGACTGCTTGACTACCTGATCTCCTTCTGTGACAAGGTGACCTGCTTGGTGGATGAGAGAAAGGCTGTGGATGTTGTCTACTTAGACCTTAGTAAAGCCTTTGACACCGTTTCCCACATCACTCTCATGGAGAAACTGGCTGCTCATGGCATACTCTTTGCTGGGTGAAAAACTGACTGGACAGCCAGGCCCAAAGAGTTGTGCTGAATGGGGTTAAAACCAGTTGGCAGCCAGTCCCACGTGGTGTTCCCCAGGGCTCTGTGCTGGGGCCGGTTCTGTTTACTATCTGTATCAATGATCTGAACAAAGGGATCGAGTGCACCCTCAGTAAGTTTACAGCCAACACCAAGTTGGGCACGAGTGTTGATCTGCGTGAGGGTAGGATGGCTCTACAGAGGTATCTGGACAGGCTGGATTGATGGGCCAAGACCAACTGTATGAGGTTCAACAAGGCCAAGTGCCGGCTGCTGCACTTGGGTCACAACAACCCCATGCAGTGCTATGGCCTTGGGGACGAGGGGTTGGAAAGCTGCCTGGCAGAAAAGGATGTGGGGGTATTGGTCAATAGCCGGCTGAATATGAGCCAGCAGCGTGGCCAGGTGGCCGATAAGGCCAACAGCATCCTGGCATGTACCAGAGCTAGTGTGGCCAGCAGGACTAGGGAAGCAATCATCCCCCCCCATACTCATCACTGGTGAAGCTGCACCTCGAGTACTGTGTTCAGTTTTGGACCTCTCGCTACAAAAAAAGACTTTGAGGTGCTGGAGTGTATCCAGAGAAGGGCAACGAAGCTGGTGAAGGGGCGGAGGAAACTGGGGTTATTTAGCCTGGAGAAAAGGAGGCTGAGGGGATACCTTATCAGTCTCTACAACTAGCAGGAAGGAGGTTGCAGCAAGGTGGGGGTTGGTCTCTTTTCCCAAGTAATAGGCGATAGGACAAGAGAAAATGGCATCAAGTTGCGCCAGGGGAGGTTTAGATTGAATATTAGGAAAAATTTCTTCACTAAAAGAGTTATCAAGCATTGGACACCCCCCGCCATGCACACTTCTTCCTCTTTCACATACATGAAACAAAACAAGGCAAGGTGAAATAAAGCACAGTTCTGACACAGCTTTGAGAAGAACAGTTTAGGTCCCATCATTAGGGTCACATCAGAACGCACACAACAATCAAGGTTTCCCAGAGATCACTGTGGAAGGAATCTATTGCAGCATCATGCATGTGAGATGTAGACCATCTAAACCACAAAAGAACAGCAGGGTATCTTTGCTGAAGTTCAAGGTCACTTGCAAATGTCTATTGAAATGAGCCCTATGAAAACAGCGCTCGTGATATTGCAGAGGTCATTTACCCTGTGCTTGGTTTGTCAACATAACAACAATTATTCCACAATAACAAGCTTAGCCACAACAATGGGGACAGAGCGTCAGGGCGGTAGAGGTGCCAACCTGCAATTTTCAACTTCGGCCTGCCTGTTCAGAGTGGAAACAGCAGTGTGTGTGGCATGCCCTCTGACTGATGTACAAGGTCACTGAAAGCAAAAGTGTAGCACTTGGTGAAATAAAAGTTTAGACTAAACAGTGGGGGATATTGTTGGGACTTGACCATCTGAAGGATGCTTTCATCACCCAACCACATTTTACCAGATGTTCATAAGTACACACACCCAGATTCTTGTCTATTAAGAGGGAATTCATGCCATTTTCCTTTGTTCATTAGAATAGGGTCCTATAGGTTTATAGGAATATTTCAACATATATCAACTCCCATTGTAGACAGCTGGGAGTGAATACTTGAAAACCTATTCATCAGATATAATCACTGTGGGAGGGAGGGGAAGAGACCAGGAGAGCTCACCAAACACAGTGCTTTCGACAATTTTATTCAAAGTTTGCTGTGATATGAAATGGGCATGGTGAGGAAAGGGAGTTGGAAGGATTGAGGGGAGTTTAAGGTAGATGGTGATGAAAGGTTGTTCCGAGGGAAGGAACAGAAAACTCTGGGTAGGAATAGTTTGGGAATGGTGAAGGAGCTTCAAGAATGGGAGTGACGTGCTGGAAAAGTGTCAGAGAACTTAGAAGCACTGGGGGTACTTGAACTCTAGGACAGGAGGGTTGAGAAGTAGAAGATTATGAGTTCCCGTCACCCAGTCTCTCATGCTAAATCAGGAGAAGATGGGATTATCTTTAGCTAGTGATAAAGAGACCCTCATTAGGAGTCCAGGGGACACAGAACTCCATCTATTTTTTTCTTGCACTGGACTACCAGGACACTGTCCCTCCCTAACAAGCTGGAAATATCCTAATCTTTCCAACCTCTCTTGGCCATAGAATAGACCTATCAGAATTTCCTAAGCATGTTGTACTCTCTGTCTTGTCAAAGAGCTTCTCTGACTATTTCATATTAGAGAATAATGAATTAATCCTGAAAACAGTGCTGGCTATCATTAAAATAATTTATTTTTGGAGTACATTTTGGGATTTTGTTTAGCTTTCTGTTTGTTTCTTTTGATCCACGCCCTCCAGTAGCACAAACAACTGCTGTGACATTGGAAAAGCCAGCCCCCATTTCCCACTTCAATATGCTCAAGGCCCTTTAGACCTTCTGAACATCTCTGTGTAGGAAAAGGTGAAGTAGTTCAAAGTACAAAATCTTTTATTTGTAAAGGCTATTTCTGCCATCCTTACATTGTAAAGATTAGTGCAAAGTAAATGCAAGGAATTATTATTTTTTTTTTAAACAAGTGCAGAAAAGGGTTTTCAAGCACTGATGGTGATGAGGCAAGTGCTGATGAACACTTATTTTCACCCACTCCCATCCCTTGCGGTCTCAAGGAGCCATCCCACACACCCAGGCCCATCCTGGGGCTCCCTGGTACACACACGTTGCAACTCGCCAAGGAAAGGGGATTGGGGAACTGCAGCATGACCTGTGCTAACTAACGGCTGTATGTTAACTCAGCTGGCTTTGGAGATGGTGCTGGAGCAGGTGGAGGGACACGTGCTGCAGTGCAGAGCTCGCAAAGAAGCTTCAGAGAGGCAGAGATTTCTTCACCTTTAAACTCAGCACCACAGTGTTATGTGAGTCTCTGTATGACACGACAACTGGTCCAAATGCGCTCTCAAAAAAAACCCTCATTTGAGATACAAGTCGCCACATACCCCCTGAATGCATTGCTGCCCCACAAAATTAACAAGCTGAGAACAGTTGTTCATTAAATATTATTTATGGTGGGGCCCAAGTAGGGAACAAGTGGAATAATTTACATAGAGGTAGATATTTCATCTTTGTACGTGCAAAACCTAAATTTCATTAGTTTTCATAGTTCCCCCCCAAAGATAAAGCACGGGGAGGTAGCTTATTTGCTACTATGATCTACAATAGTTTTACCTTCAGCCTTATTAAGTCAGACCTCTCATGGTTATAAAGTAGTGTCCTAAGACAAATGACACCATCTCCATCACAAAATTGTCCTATTTTTCACAAATATGAAACTTTAATACAAAAATAAGTTTCCAAAAAGGCATAAGGTAGAAGACCACAGCATAAACAGAAAACTGAGTAAGATAATAACAATGTTATTAGGGACAAACCAGACAGTTTACGTGAAAAACTGTGTGATTGCAATTTGACTTTAAGCACATAAAATGACAAGTAAAACTAAGTCCTATAAAATTACTTATTGGAGATACAACAAAGTTTTCTTCACTAAAGCAGGAATTTTAAACCATATTCAAGACTAACCGTGCCTAAAAACAGTAGACGTTACAGCAAAAACAACTGGGTGATGGCATCACCTTCTCACAAAACAATCCAAGAGGCACCTGCTGAAATTATTCAGCAGCAACCTTAGAAGCAGAGGAAGGGAAGTACTTTTCCACGCAAATAACTAAATTCTGGGACTTATTGCCACAGAAGGCAGTAAAGGCCAGGAGCAAGAAAAGAGGTTCAGAGAAGAATTAGGTAAACCCAGAGGATAAATCCATCAGTGCATATTAAAGAACTAGGCCCATAGGGTAATTCTGGAGCACATCAATTCAGCTGCAGTCCTTTATCATTTGTGTTTGTCACTTTTTTAATACTCTACTTTGAAAATAATTTAATCCTACTGGTAGTTTTAGGTTTTATTTTTTTTTAAATTAAGACTTAGCAACTAAAAAAATCAGACCAAAACCCAGGAGTAATCCCTTTTTAAGACTACTTTCAGTAGTGCTTCTTTCACCAAAAAACATATCCTAAAAAAAATACCCAATGAAGGAACGGGGAAGATGAGTAGACTGGATGAGACCAACACTGACTAGAAAGCAGACACCTCAAATGGTATGTGAGTTTATCATTGTAATACAATTAAAGTACTAACTCCAAGGTCCAGAAAAATCTATTACTCATCCACTTAGCGACAATTCTTTCCTAAACCTCAGTTCCATTAAACTAACAGGAGTCTACATTAAAACGTACAGCATCAGCTTCAGTTTTAACCATCTCCTCTCACGAGCACTAGACAGCCTGTTAACTGCAGCAGTAGAAACCATAGCGTCACTGCTTGCAAGCACCTAGTGTGATAAAACGAAAGCTTTAGAAAGGAAGAACCAAGGTAGCAAGAACTTCAAAAAACAGCATAGCAAAGAAGGGTTACCTGCCTTTAGCTGTCCTTGGAGATGCTCTGCGCATAGACCTGTGTTGTAGCAGTATCTGTATGGTGGTACCTGTTGCATACAAGGAGCATGACTGTAGAAGAAGCTGACGGCTCACAGAAAAGTTAAATATTTCACTGAGTTATTAGTGCTACACTCTCCCCTTCTCTGTTGTTCCAGGAGTCCCCTTGCTTCTCCAACCACCAGTGCAAGCTCCAGCAAGCAAGTGGTGGTTTTCCGTGGCCCTTCCCTCTTTGGTACCACTAATCCCACAGACAACACATGTTACTCAGCTCAAGAACCTCCAGATGAACAGAAAGAAAACAGTCCACTTACTTACTAACCAAGAAACCGTCACATCACTCAACTGCTTGACTCTTCCCTGTTGGTTTTAGCAAGCTCAACACCCGCCCAAGAGTTCCTAGAAAGAAACCAGGAGCACCTGAAAGCCCCGAATAAGTTCCTCACCCAGACATGCTCTCCTATACAGGGAGATGTGCCTTTGTATACAGGTGTGGCAGCCCCACACCTGGTGGAGGGGTGCTAGGTACTGATTTTAGGCTCCATGTAGATGCTGTTCATGAATGGTGATAGACAGCTTCACCACGTTCACTTATCCAGAAAAGCTGAAGCTGTTCTTCTGTATCTTCATTGGTGACAGAGAAAAAACCTCTTTGCCACCTAGAACTGGACTAACTGTGGTCTAGATTGAGATCACTCAGTGGATTTTGCTTGCTGGAACCCTCACTGGTGGTGCCTGCATCTTGGTAGAAAGAGAGACTGTGTTTCTCATAGCTTTCCTGGTGTCTTAGGGGGCTGCTCTGAACCCACCACATATAATAACCAGGGGCCTAGGACCTGGGTAATTTTTTGGGTGAGCAAAGTTCAGTAAAACTACCCAGGAGACTTCAATAAACATTAATTTAGTAGCTGTGCCCTCAAGCTTTGCGTTTCAGGAGTTAAACACCCCCAGAGATAAGAAGCTATTTTGTAATGCCACAAACAACGAGTTTATATAAGCCAATATGCTACATGACACCTTCTTAGCAACCAGTTCAGCATCAGCTGTTCTCACTTCATTAAATTAAAGCTTTTTAAAGGCCTGTCTAGAGCTGACTGGAAAAGGTATTTCTCATTCTTCCTACCCTCTGATTTTTTTTTCCTCAGATATTTTTGTGTGTGTGTGTGTNAATTTCTAAAATGAAAAAAGAAATCTGTTTGAGAAATGAGAAGCCCACAAAACTGAACTAACCAAAACCACTGCATATCAGCATCCATTAGTTTGAAAAGACATTTTCAAAACAGATAAGTTTTTTTGCAGTAGTTGATTTTATTATGCTACCAACTCTAGATCAGCATACAGAGCAGCACACTGTTTAATTAAAATTTGAGCAACATTTGGGGTGGGACCAGTATGTCAGAAGATTAGGTGCATGCTTCCTAGTGGAGACTATCCACTCCTCTCCACCATGGCATCATTTACTGCCCATTCTCTTTAAGGCAGCCAGTTACTCTTAGAGAAAGAAATAAGAGATTTTAGAGAAAAACAAAATCAAGGCCTTAATGAACTGACAGTGATTTCCTCCTTTATGATAACCTAGTTCTTCTATTCTCTCAGAGCAGGAACCAAAAGCTGCTGAAGGTTATAGAGCCTCCCTATTGATTTAAACGGGCTTTGGATTTTCTCTAATTCCCCCCTCACAGTTTTATCTTATTTCTAAAAGGCCAGATGCTGGGTCTGTATCTGCTCAAATCTATATTTTGCTAATGGAGCTCAGGTTTCCATAGAAAGAAATGTAACCGAGTTCCCCTAATACCCATTGCTGGGTGACTCTAAAAGAGAGACTTAGTCCATCCTGCAGTGGAGAGATAAGAATCATATTTTAAACCAACCTACTTTAAATGAAATTAAATAGCTGTCAGTGTTAATTGAGGACACTTGTCCGTGAAACCAAAAAATCTGACTTTATTTCTTCCTTTTAAAAGAGCTGCACTTATTTCACCTCTCCAAATGGTGAGATAGGGATGACCTCCCAGGAAACTAAGGAGATAGATGTTTGTGCAAACTGCTTTTAGGGAGAGAGGGAATATTCTCTAAGTTTCTGTATAATTTATGTTTCACTCACTCTTAGATAAAATGACAAATAATGTATACTTGGACCTTTTAATACCTTTTGGCTGTTTGTGAGTGACGAGGTATCTTACCTGTGCAATGTCATACCCAAATTCAAAAAAGATAATTGTGGATAGGGTATGTGAAAAAACTGCTGCAGCTGAGTGCCCTGTGCCACAAATGATCTCGTGCATGTGACATGGCATTTAACAGGCTGGACAATCGCCTGGGCTGAAGCAGGGGCACAAAGCAGCAAAAGGGCTGTTCTGTGGTTTTATCTATAGGTGGTATTATAGACCACTGTATTCTTTGATGTCCTTTCTTTAAAACGTCATACAGATTAATAGAGAAATAAATCCAAATGAAACAAATATGGAAAAAAAAACAGTTTAACTTCACTGGTAATTTATAGTTTCCTTCAAAATACTTGTTCTTTAAAAAGTCTAACAAACTTTTGTGTTGCTGCCTTTATTTCCAGAAGGTTATCTCTCTCATTTAGCGCATAAACCTTTGCCAGTAGTTGAAATTCAGTGTCTGAACTGTACTAATTTGGCAGTCTTTGTAGGAGGAGATGTTATCCTTTATCAGACAAACAAATAGAAGAAATTACAAGCTTTTGGGTTAATTTGTTCAGACGAGCCACAGGGTGCCACCTCTGCTTATTATAAACATGAACATGCAAGCATCTCTAGCATTCCATAAAGGGATTTTCACTTTAGTCATGTCAAAGTCAGTCCTAAATCGCCTCCTTTGAATATGCGTACCAGTAAAACTCCATCACTCAAACCTTTGCAAGAATCTATCCAGAAAGTGCCTAACATGGCAGAATTCACCCAAAGAAACACATGAGAGCATAATATGTCTGGTTTTGCACTCACTCTCTGTATGTGATCAAAGCTGCAAAGCGTAATTGCTGAGGTACTACATGCAACTTGTCTCATCTGCTATCCTGAAGACTGCAAAAATCATCCCCAGCATAATGATTTCCTCTTAGTTTGGAGCTTATCCCTTTCTGCTTGAGCTAGCTAGTGAAATGCATCCTTCTGTACGCGTTGCACTTCAGCTGGCGGAGCTAGCTGTGAAGCAGTGGTCCAAAGCCTGCAACTGTTGTGCTCGGAAAGTTCAGAACTTTTTATATAGCTCTTAATTAAAATAACACCTTCTCTAGCTGTTAGACCATATCCCTTTAAACACATCAAAGCAGATTCAGGGGTGAAAGGTTTATATGATGATCAAAACTGAATGGCCAAATTGTCTACAAATAAAACAGAGGCATAAGTTAACCTGGATACAAGTAAAGTGAAAAATTCAGTGAAAGATAAAAAAAAAAAAAAACTGAACGATCTCATTCCATTATATTTAAAGGAGTCAGACCCATTTTGTCCACTGATACTTTGGGGAACAGGAGAACTGCATTTTGTTTTCACACATGGAATAAAATGCAGAATGAGCTCCATAAAGGATGAATACTCAGAGGAGCTTTTGGTTTTCCAGCATGGTCTTTGCTTTTCCCTCTCTGCTTTTCCCACCTCTTTTCGCCCACCCCCAGTGCTTTTATTCAGAAAAACACAGTGTAAATAAATAAGACCACCAATAAGAATATGAAGTATTAGCAGAGGAATCGTGTCATATTTCTTTAGTGTGACCACATATAGAACTTGATTAAAAACTAATAAACAGCACGTTACACATTAGACTTTATTAACACCCTCCTCCCACTTTTAGTTTTTCCTTTGATTTTCTCCATTCTAGGCTTTTATCACCAGAGTGGTTTGATAAAAGTCTGGCTTAGCTGTGTGACACTGCAAAAAGGATTGTACACTCAAGAACATTCTCACCATTTCTGAAGTATCCAATTTTTGTCTCACTTGTACTGAAGAATACTTTCCCCTTGGGGTTTTTTCTACTCCACTTGAGTGCTGCGGTTTTTACATTTATACATTTATTCCAACTGTGTCATTAAGTTATTTTTAATGGATAACATTTTCCTCCACCTGCCTGGGGTTAAGGTTAGATGAAGTCCTGCCTGAGCACCAGCAATGAACATTGAAGTTGTTCATATTGATTGCTGTCACTCAGGAACATGAATACCCAATGATTTATAGTACTGAGAGTACTCTCCAGGGTTTAGGACTGCAAACACCTGTCCACAACTTTAAAGGGTGAGCGTATCCATGGTAGGTCCCTGGATGGGTTGCTCCATCCTGGGGGTCTGTTGCTGAGAAGCCTCCACAGGTCTCCCTTTCCCTCCTGAGCTGCACTGAGGCTCAGGCTCCCACCCCTGGTCTCTGCCTGAGATATGTTGCTGGTATGTCCATGCTCTGTCTAATATATGCCCGTCCCTGACCCTTGGACTAGAAGTCCTGGCTCAGCTGTGGACCTGCCTTATCACCATGGACTCATCTAGCAACCTGAGCTCTCAGCTCAGCCTGGTGACCATCCCCACACTTGCTCTGCTTGCTGCGCTCAGGTACCATGGGACAGACCCCAAAAGGTTTATTAATTAAGAGCTTAGAGGCATTTTTAGAATAAGAAATGATCCATGGCACTCATCCTGTGCTTTGCAGAGAGGATTTATGCAAGCATGAGTCTCTAGTCCATCTGGAGATCCAGATTCTGATAAGCAAAGAAGAGCATGGAGATACTTCAAGACAAGCAGTTTGGCTTCATCTAGAACCTTCAGGTGAAAGACTTGAGGGGGGAAAAAATCCTCTTTCCTCCCCAAAATATTTGGGGCTTACAAATTTCTATCAGCTCAGAACCAAATGCTGAGTAAGACACTGGTGGGGAGAAGTTCTTGTAAAGAAAAATGCTCGTGCCACAGAGACAACTTTTTTGTGAAAAAGAAGACATTTATAAAAACACATGATTGTTTTATGGTAAATGAGTGCTGGTTTCAAACCTGCAAGTGAGATTGCATGAAAATTTCCTATTCTTTGTTTTTCTTGTAATTGCTTCTGTCACTGGTAGATAAACCATTTGCAGCTGGTTACAATTTCCACACAGACTAAACTAACCTGAGTCAGTTTGAAGACGAGAAGAGCCCATGCAGACCCAAGAGGACCGTTTTCATAAAACCTCAGGCAAGCACCAAAAACAGTGACTGCAATGGCAGTGGGAAATGGCTGCTAGAGAGAAGACCACCGTTTGACCCGTTTCCATGAAGACCTTATCAGGTTTTAGAGAGCAGAGTGCCAGTAGGGTGTCTTTTTTCCCTTCTTGTTTCCTGCCCACTTCCTTCTCTCTTCCTCTCCATCACAGCACAAAGAGGTTCTGACAGGGGTATCTCCGTGCCACAGCTCCCATCCTTGCTGGGTACAGGAAGCAGCCAAAGGGAATTAGGGGACTGAAAGGGCCTTGCCAAGACACAGGCCGAGTTAGCTCGGGTTGCTGCCTGCTGATGGCTCCAGCCCGATGCCCAGAGCCGATCTTGGAGAAAGGAGAGGGAGAACAATGTGGAAAATACAGGAGACGCAGACAGAAATGATCTGCGTTTTCCACGGGCACCACATTTTGCGAGGTTTTGAACCCACAGTGCTTTACAACACTGCTCCGTTAAGAGCAGCAGGATGAGGAGACTTCAATTCATCAAAGCCGCAAAACAAATCCCGGCTTAAGCCATCAGCTTTCACATGAAAAAAAACCCCAGAGAAAACAGAAGCCAAAAACGCTCAATAAAACCACAGGGACAATAAATCAGCCCAGTTTCATGCAGAAAAGTTACCTTTGAAACATCCTCTGGCAAACCTGCTGAGAGCTTCATGTCCCTAATGAAACTTGAAACCTGCAGGCTTGTGTTTTTGGCTGTTAACTCGGCACAAGTAAGGGAAAAAACTACCCCCACAACTCGGGGAAAAAAGCCTTAAAACATAGCTGCAGCTTCTTCCTTCCCAAGGCGTTCCTGTTTGCTGGCGCTTCCACCAGCAAACGAACCCTGCAGATCCATCGGGAGCTGGTGGGAGAGTGATGCTGCCCATGTTTCTGAGAGCTTTTGGGCTTTGGTGCTCTGTGCCCAAGAGGTGGCACCCAGCACTAGAAATGAGAGGAGTGGTACCCTCTATCACCCAGTCTTTAACCATCAGCATGCACAGGCAAAGCACGGGGAGCATTTCCGCACAGCTGCTCAGCGAACGATACAGGGGTTCCTTCTTCAAACACCTTCAACCCCATTCCTGCCTCTTTCCCAGCTAGTTATTATTATTCTTACGGCGGAGAGTTTAGCGAGCCAAGAGAAAGTGCCAAAATCGCTACTTTCCTAGGGACAGTGGGTAAAGGGCAAGACTGCCCTGAAATTAGCAGATAAGAGCAGACCTTAACTGAAGCTTTTATCGGTTGTTTGTGTTCACCGAGGCCAGATGATTTTCAAGGAGCCGCTTAGAGATTTAAAGCGCTGATGTGACAGGAACTCTTTGATTTTAATGTTCCTGCCCTCTTCTTGCAGCCAGTGTTTATGTAAACTTGAGAAAAACTGCCACTACTGTTCATCTCCCTCATTTTTCAACCTTAATGGTAATTACATTCCACGCATGACAGGAGACTCACAGCATTGCATTCAGGACCGGGGCTGTAACGCTGCCTTTGACATGCCATTACTATGCATTAAGTCACGGTTTCATAGAGGGGGAAAAATAACCTGTTGCAAAAGTGTGGGCTTAACGAGCATTGCAAAAACATATTGTCGATTTGTTCAAGAGGCTTCAATAAGATGCTGTGGCTTGAGATTTCCAGGGGCATTCAACGGAGGGAGGCACGACAATCCTATCGGAATTTGATGGAAGCAAGGCTTCCAGTTTCCCTGGGCCCTGTTGAAATCCCAACCTCTAAGCTTTCCATCTAAAGTGCTGTAGATTATTTTCCCAATCTTCTGGATTGGCGAGGCAATCCTCTACGTGTGTAAGGGGGTTATGAGGTGGGAGGTGTGTGTAACGTGGGTTTGTGTCTATAAGTACGGTATACAGCTCTTCCCAACTAAACACCCCTCGTTTCTAAGCCTTTCTGCCTAAGTGCCTCAAGTCTTACACCTAATGCTTTAGTGTTAAACCTTCTTTCATCACTTTTTTCATGTAAGATCTTCTTTTTAAGGGGTGAAATTTCTATTTGTCTGTGCAAGGTCCCCACCATACCCTTCTTTGCTCTCAGCTTTTCTCACAGCTGATAAGTACCCTCTTTTCTCCATGCCTTGGAAAAATCCCGTGCTACCAAATATTTGTTACATCTGCCCAGTCCTGCTTGAACTACAGACCTTAACAAAGGTTGTCTTTTGTTTACTGTAATAAGAAAAGATAGTTATTTTAATGTAATGCCTACTTAGCAAATAATTCCCTCCCTCTCCTTCATTTCATCTGCTTGAGGCTTGCTCTTCCTGATACAATCTGGTCAGTCAATAGTATGGACGGAGGAAAAATAAGTAACGGTTGCTAGTTCTCTCCTCCAGATACAATGCTGTCTGAACAAACACCTGACTGATGGACACCTATATCCCATTTTTGAGAAAACATAGCAAGCTGCATCATTAACAAACTTTCACAAGATGCAGCTTACGACTGCTTTCTGTGTCACATGCAGTCAGAACATTGCAACTTACACGAGCATCATCCGAGACATCTCATAGCCATGAGCAATGGGTGGCAGAGCACAGAGAAGACATTTTGATCCGGAAGTGAAGTTCATCCTGAAGCTCCAAAATATCATTATCCGTCTGAACCGCTCTCCTTCCAGCCACAGGCTAAAATAAATGGACCACAGTGAGTGATTTCAAGCAAGTCTTGACATAAAAGCATCTTTGACTCACAGTTTCAACCCTGAAACAAAGCCAACTGCTCTGGGCAAGGCTTATTTCTGTAGCACTTCAGTTTCAGCCTTGGCTCCAAGCTCCTGGAGAGGAAAAACGTGATTTTGCCTTGAGCAGCAGCCAGGTTATTCCCCAACCTCCAGCTCACACGGACTCTTTCCTGCCAGCAGCCCCTCCAGGACAACCCCTGGCTGCTTCCACTGCCCCAGGCATCGCACATCTCTCCTCTCACAGTCCCTACCCTCGCCTTGCTTACGCAGCCTCGAGCTGAGGCCAGGCCAGGCTGGTGGTCGCGGCACAGAAGTCTGCTATTAGTTAATCTGCTGCCAGGCTGATTTATCTCCTTGCAAGAGTCACTGGTTGCAGGTGTTGGCAAAGGAGTGCCGTGGGGAAATGGGGGGACCGGACACCCGTGTTGATTCGTGCCAGCCTGCTGTGCCAGGGGGGCCACCCAGTGCTCCAGCCATGTCTTTTGGGAGTACCAAGGTGCCACAACTTCTCAAACAGGTAGGCAGCTTCAAGATTTTACCAGCTTTAAAACTGCCTCCATTTGAACGAGCAACTTTTTATCTCCGTCTTGGACAGCAAAATACATGTGTGTGTTTAACAGGCCAAAAGCTGCATCTGTTACTCCGCAAACACAGATTCCCTAGAGAGGGAAGCTACAAAAAAAAAAAAAAAAAGAAAATAATTCACCTGTATGTTTAATCTAGCCTATGCTGAGAGGAAACAACTGGGCAGAATCCTCCTTCTAATGGAAATGGACTGTGCACCAATTATATTAGTTTTCATTCTTTAAATTACAGATTAAATTTTAAAATTCCACACTGCTTCCAAAGACCTTTTAAAAGGCCTTTTTCAGAGTTTTATCTCGTGGCCCTTACAGAACTTGCTTTAGATGACACAGACAAAAAAAAAAAGAAAAAGAAAAAAAAGAAAAAAACCTTAAACCCCAATCGATTGCTCTGGTAATGGAAATGGAAACCCTGCTTGTCCTTATTATCATGAGCCTTATTACCCTTGTCATCACCATCGCCATTATGCCATGAGGCTTTTATTCTCCAGTCATTGTGAGGAGGTTCGGCAGCAGAAGGGGCAAGCACCCAACCCTCTCCCTGCTCGGAGCTGCAGATCCACGCTCCCATCTGTCAGTGGTTCCCTTAAGTGGCGCTTTATCTTCTCTGCCTAACGACTTACACTTTATTGCATCTGTCTCACAGTAATGCCCCGAGTTCTCTGCTAAAATCAGGGATCCCCTCCAATTACAGCCTGGGCAGACATACAGTGAAAAGTCATCCTTGCCTCACAGAGCTTGCAATTTAAACCATCGGGGCTTTCTAGGCTGGATCCCCAGTCTCTTGTGATGGGCAGAGACTGTCCCAGAAAGCAGGGTATGCAGGACACCAAGCAGTAAAACGTCAGTAATTTTCACTTGGAATCCCCACCATCCAGTTCAGAAAAATATGGTTCCCCTGAAGCTGTACACCAAAGACCACATTTCCTATAGATGCAGAGGGTGAAATTCTGTTATCCAGCCTAGATATAAGTCCAGGTCATCTCTAGCAATGTTAATGGAAACTACCGGATTTTTAGGAGGATTGGTGAGAGCAGGGTATAGCCCACAGCAAATACTTTTTAAAAATGCCACGTTAGTGACTTTTCAGCAAGCATACAAAAAAGACAGCAGGTAATGCAATTGTAGAAGAGCATGTTGGTAACATCATAATTTCAGCAGAATTATACTACTCTAATTGTGTATTTCTGTAGGCACGATTAAGCCAGAGTAAGTATACGTTTTTTTCCTGAGTGACATACAACAAACTGGAATTGGAGTGACTGTGCAGGAAGTATAAGGCATGACTGTGGCAATAGGGTTAGACCAAAATATTTCCCCTCATCTAGAAATCTTGGCAGTATGAACAGTTCCCTCAGGTTCTCCAAATGACGTTTTGCTCTACACATCTGTATATTTAGTAGTGAAGAATACCTCCAAAAGCATATTTCACAAAGAAGTTTTTTCCAATCTGAGGAATAACAGTGCTGCTGATACTAATATGCTGCAGGACGTAAAGTCCCCAAGGGAATTCCACATGTCTTGAAGGTGCTGGAATGGGCTCCCACAAAACATGCCACTTTCCTAGTACCTCCCCAAAACACTCGAGGTCCAGCTCTCCCTGCAGTACTGATCCTCATGTGCCACCGGTGCACACGGAAAAGGTCACTACTATTTTTTGTGTGAGACCATTCGGCTGCTGCTGGCAGAAGAGGACCACTGCTCCACCAGGAGTGGAGCGGTGGGGTCAGGCAGGGCACTGCAGGCACCCAACCACCGTCATTTCAGGGCCAGAGCTGGCACCTCTGCATCATGCCGTGGTGTGCCACAGGGACTGTGCTGATCTGAGCATCGCTGTGAGAATGACGTGTTGCAAAGTGTAAAGCGCCCGACGGGCTTTGAGGAGAAGACTGTAGAAGCAGAGGGAATTGAACCTTGACTTGAACCCTGGGCTCCAGATCCTTACTTCAGCTGGCAGCCAGACCATCTAGAAACTCTCACATTTCTCTTTCTCCCTTCTCTGCCTTGTGCACCACTCACGGTCTAATTAGCTATTCCTATTATTGCTACCTTTCTCCCATGATTGCCTTGTTCACTCCTAACAATGAAGAATGCGACTCCCTGGCAGTTTTCAGCTAATTGGGGCTGAATAAGGTCACAGGCTAGGCATTATCCTGACCAAACCAATCCCAGCTTTAACCAGAAGCATGCCTTCCAAATTTGGCTGAAGCTGCTCTGCAAAAGCTCCGCTGTGGTTCTGTCAGATCTATGGGGATAAGCTGCAAGAAAGAGCCCACAGAGGGAAACACTGCTCTACATACTGTGTAAGCAAGTTTTCTGGCAGCTGTATTCACCAAGGCATCCAATGGAGTGACTGCGGTTGAAAGTAGGATCATCACTAGGCACAGTAATCATGGAGATGAACTTCTGCATTCAGTGACTGCATGTCACAAGAGTGATTGCAGAGAGTTTTGCTGCGTGTTGGAAGTTGATTTTTCTTTTCAACAGGCTGTTTGACCAGGTTGCAAAACTTTACTTTCAGACATTCATTTGATTCCTGAGCAACTGTCCTCTTTAACCTTTCTAGCACCTGGCTTTTATTTGCTAATGGTCTATTTACACCACCAAAGTTTTGTTGATATAAGTATTTGAGATGTCTGTTAATCATCCTAATGCCCATATTCATTTGCCTGATCATGCGTCACCATACCTTTTTTGTTATTCCTGATTAATTTTACAAATCTCTCAGTCATTCAATTAGAAAACTGAAATAATACCCTGTGACTAAGGTGTGGGTCAGACAGCACACTTAAGTCACAAAGTGGCTGACTAAGAGGTTTGATGGACAAGAAGACATGAAGTCTGATATAAGAAGAAAACATCTTTATGCTTCATTGAATATCACTTGCTGTGCTGTTGGGAAGCAAGACCCACAACATGGGCAGGTCTCTGCTATGGTTATGTTCTCCAGGAGGAGAGCTGGGTGCCCTGTGTGGATTGCTTTGAGGATGGGTGAAGGAGTCACCAGCACAGGGTTGGCAGGAAGGAGTCTTTCACCTTGCAGATCCATGGTGTGACTCCTAGGATGCTTGGAGCTCTACAGTCTAGGGAGGAGACCTCTTAACTACAAGGGCGGCCAGTCACTCAGGAGCCAAGACTGGGTCCTGTTAATTGAAGACCAGGATTTAGCCTTTGGTGAAATGGGAAAATCAATTCTGTCAATGACACACAACTAAGAGCTGGAATTGCCTTTGGCTTTTGGGATTAGACTGTTTTCTCCTTATAGCACTGTTTTAATTTAACAAGGATGTCAGATTCTCAAGGCTGATACCTTCACGCACCCAAGGAAGTCTGTAGTTTTCCTGGCCAGTACTACTTGATATAGGTGAATAATAAGGAGTACACAAGCAAAAAGCCTCACTGAGCTGGGAGGTGAGCGTTAGAAGAATATACCTGCAGCTCAGGCTGGTTGTACAGTCAACAAACAGTGGAGTGCAAATAACAGGGAGGATGCTTCCTCCCTTCAGAGCAGAGGAAGGGGGGTGGAAAAGGTGGGGCACTCTTCCCTGCCAGAAAATCTTCATGTGCTGATCGCTGACACTCAAATTTTAGATCCTCTGACAGAAGGCAAAGACTTAACCAATCAAGAAGATTAATGGTGATGAGGTTGAGGTTCAGCTCTGATATGAAGTGATTTAACACTTGGCTGCGCAAAACACTGAACAAGAGAATTTCTTTGTGCCTTCAGCCAAGCCAAAAATCTCTGTGAAATTATCTGAAATAATGGCATCCTTTATGAGCTTTCACACCCTCACCATATGGTTTCAGCCATCTGAAGCTATTTCCACGCAGTACCCTGCACTTGGTGCACATGTGCATACGCAGCAGTATGTCGGAGATGGGGTTGCCCACCTTTTGTATGCAGGAGGCCACTGTTTGGGCACTCACAAATTTCAACAGACTGAAATACTCCAGGTCAGATTTCTAGTTCAGCAAGATTTTTTTTAAGTTTCATTTAAAGTCACATAGGAAGCCTGCTTCAACTGAGAGGCAATTTAATTGAATGGGAATTTATAACTTCAGTGTTCTGTATGCTGGGCTTTCAGTGAATAAAAGTGACTTCAGGTTTGCTTCAATGTCATTTACAATTCTTGTTCATTCAAAAAGGAAGAGGATGGTGATCCCTATCTGTCAGTTACCCTTTCACTAGCTTTCCTGCTTTCTCCCTTCCTGTTGCCTTCACAAAATGAAATGTGCTTGCTTTTCTGTCTAAAAGAAGTTGATTAAAAATATACCGCGCTTCACTGAAATGCAGGAATGGATATTTTGTCTTTCCGCCTTTTCCTTTTAATTCCATGGCCTGGGTAATGATTATTTTTTGATTGCACGTGTTTCCTGATAGCTGCCAGAAGCAGAGGTTGACCTAGGCAGTAGGGCTCTGTGCCATGTCCTGGTGGAACCAAAAAGCAAAGCTTTCAGCTGTAAAAAAGGATTGGGCAGTACGCTTGAAGATGTGTCAGTTAAATTAGCTAATCGATACTACACACAATTTGGCACTTAATTCAATACATTCTTACTGTATTTCCTTTTTGGAATCTGGTGTTTTACTAGCTCAGATTTCGACTACATGGATGCCTACTGTTTTTATTCCTTAGGAATGAATTTGGCTATGCAACCTTATAAATTTCCTCTGGTAGTGCAGATGAGCTGCCTCACGCAGGTGTCATCCCGCTCCTGCCCAGTCTCAGGACAGAGTGACCCATTTCTTGCAGGACTGTTATGAACTCCGGCCAATCATCTCCGATCGACAAAGCATTAAGGGTAATACATTACAATACGCAAGAAGCCAGGAAGTAGGCTGCCTCCTCCTATACTAAGGGAACAAAGATGACAAAACAGTATAAAAACTATCTAGCTTTTAACAACTGAAGCACTACTTTCGTTATTTGTTTCCCTCAACATACATTTTTAACAAAAACGGCCACCTCCTGTCTTTTCAGCAAGGCCACACTGGCCTCTCTGTTAAAAAAAAAAAGTCAAGGTAAAAGGAATTATTGCAAGTAGGTGGTATTTTGCAAGGCAATGAGCAGAACAGATATGAGAATCCAGTAGAAACAGACATTGCGTGCCCTGCTACTGTCAGTAAATGCTTTTTATAAAAGCAATAACAAACCAAAATCACTAGTTCCTCCTCTCCTACCTGTTCTCAAGACATGACAGTTTGCTACAGAAAGTTGCTCCATTTCCATTTGTTTCCATTTTGGCCACACACAGTTGCTCCCCATCTGCTGACACCACATTTGCCCGCGCCTTAATGGTGCATTTGTAAGCTGAGCTGGAGATGGGCAGGGGGTCAGAATGCCCTCCTCCATCCTTCCATCCCTCCTCTGCTGGCAGCAGGCTCTGGGTAAGACATGTGGGTGCGATGTGACATCCTGCCAGCCCTGCAGGTCCTGTGGGGATACGGTAGCAGCTGTCTGGGCTCTCTGCCCAGGCACTCACAACATCAGGAGGTGGTGCGTGAATTTGGGGATGGCTTGTGTCCCTTTAATGACTCCGACCAGAGCCACAACCTGGTGTTGGTGTCGGTGTCCTCTCCCTCCCCAAAACCTGGCTGGGTTGCTAAGCGATACCACTGCCCCTCACCCCTGCTCCCCTCTCCTAGCAGCCAGTGGAGATGGGAGATACTTGCCACGATTTGGTTCCCCCCAGTGAGCAGTGACCCCAGCAAATATCTTCCTTGCAGCACCGAGGCTGTGGTTTGGCTCGCAGTGCCAAAACACAGTTGTTGGCTACAGTCCCCAGATGTCTTTCTCTGTTTACATTTCCCCCTATCAAGGCTTTTTTCTAACACCCGCAGTATCAGGGTTTGGGGGAGGCAGGGCAATGTCCTGGGACTACCTCAGACATCCATTTTCCAGCACAGGGTCTGGGGCCTTTCGATGCCAGACAGCCCCATAGGATGCAGAGGTGATTTTCTCTCTGAATTTGCTCTTCCCATGTCTCCGGTTTGATATCTCAAACTCAGCACCAAACTCTTTCTCTGATAACCATAACTAATGGCTTTTGGGAACCAGGGGGATATTTTGGAAAGGACAGAGTGTAGTATCTCACCAGGTCAGGCACTGCAGAGAGTTTTAGAGATCTAGGGTTGGGTCCCCCGAGGTCTGTGGCCCCCATGTGCTGCTCACACCTGTGCTGACACGTCCCCTGAGCCTGAGCATACTGCCCTTTCTGAAGGAGACCATGAGAGAGGGGTGAAGAGGAGTGGACAAAGAGGACACCCAAAAGGTGGTGGGTGGGGGAAGAGATGGAGGGAGATATCACCATTGCTCAGGTGTGAGAAGAGGAGCTCTTGTGATTTCTTCTTCTTCTGCAGTCCAAGAATTTATTCTAATAAATTCAGTGAAAACCACTCTACTCTAATGAAAAGGTCTCAAGAGGTTTGTTGGAAAACCTCTTGTTCCTTAAGGTTCCTTAGGACCCAAATGAGTCAGTGTGTCTGCGCCGTGGCATCAGGTTTGGGGGATGGCAGGGATGACTGGAAACCATGTAGGAACTTGAATTTACAACCCGTTTCCAAAAGTGATACAGGTTCTTGGAAACATTGCTCAGCAAGAAAAAAAGTACAGGAAGAAAATTACCTGGGTAAATTACAACAATTCTGAAATTGGTATTAGCTTCCAAGTGCTTTAGAAAAAAAAAAAACTTGAAGTATGTGTTTTGTTCTGACACTTTGGGCTACCTTTTCTTTGGTTAAGCTTAAACAAAACATCTGAAAATGAAATGCCAGTTTGTTTCAGGTTAACCTAAAACCACTCTCTTTGCTACTTAAACCCAATGCATCTTTTTGTAGTTATTCATTAGGCAGTAAACAAAGTAATTTTGTGCTGATACAGATTAACTCCTTTTTAAATCATGAGCCAAAAAATCACCCAAAATAATCATAGGTTCTTGCTGCTCAACTTAGAGCTGTCATGGAAGGTTGATGAACTTGGGCTTCCCCATCATGCCAGTATTCTTGAACATTTAATGCACATGACAATATTTCCTTGCTGTTCCTGACTTCCCAAATTCACAGTCATATTTTCAAATAAACTAGCTTCACATGCAGAGGGCATGTGTATCCCCTAAGTGGCTGAAACTCCCACTGAACCTGCTGGGTTGTTGTACTCTCTTGCCATCATTGAAAAAAAGTCAAATCGAGTGTGTTTAGGGTGTATGGATGGCTTCCAAGATGTCTTTAAAGACTGCATTTAGGGCACCAGATTTTAAACTTCCATCTAACTTCAGTATATTTGTTTACTTGCTCTGAGCGCTTAAATACATTAGTAGAAAGGGGTTGAAAGAACGCTGGTTCAAAGCAAGTTGTCTTAGTATGTTACCTCCCCTCATCCACCAAGTCAGAACGAGGGCTTCAGCTTATAACAAGCTGCAGCTGTTTTGATCAGCCAAAGATTTTCCACAGCCAGAAGCTGCCTTCGTCATTTACTGTATAAACTCTGGATTGAGTTTGAAATTGAAACTCCTTGGCTAAAAACTGTTACAGATAGCACTCAGTGCACTGGGTGGAAGGTGTTACCACATACAACGTCAGCAACACTAAAGAGATTGATATCCTGTATTACAAATAGAATTATCTTAATGTCATATGTTACATTTATCAAGAAGATTCAAACCATTTCAAACCATAAAGGTTTCACTGGAAGAGTAGAACATCAACACAACTAATTACAGCGTGAATAGTTTCAAATAGTCCTAATAAGATCTTCTGTGTCCCCCAATTTTTCAACCCAGCAGCAGGAAGTAAACATATTTGCACCTTGAGAAACATATGGACCATTTACAATTCAAAATATTTTCCTTGCTTTCTACTATGACTGAAAAGATCATAATAGCAGATTTGATTTTTTCTTTAATCCTTTCGAGAAACTGAATCAGCTCTGACATCTCTACTTTTTTTTCCAAAAAGTGAAATCTTTGAATCAATTTTTAATAAGATTGTAATTGACAAATCCATTGGAACATTAGTGAGCATTTAAATACTAATTAGCTAAGCCACTGCTAATCTCTCCTCAGCAGAGCTCACAGACACAAACGTCAATTAAACCTGAGTTTGTCCCCAAGGAAAGAAAGGTCAGAGGGTAGTGTTCAGTCAGCTGTGAGATTATGTTAACGCAGTGTTAGGAGTAATAATCTTGGGGGGGAGCTAAACTTTCTTTTACTTTTTTGCTTTTTTTTTTAATAAATAATTACATTAACTATAGGGTGGAGAGGAGAGAAGCAAGGGAAGAATTACAAGAAGTGAATCAACAGCTGTTGCCCCTGTAGCAAACAACCATCAACCCATTGCCTAAGAATTTAGGAGACAGTTCATTCCCTGCTTACAGCTAAATCATTGAGTATCTCAGGCAAACTCCCACTTGTTTCCACCAGAGGCTAAGATTTATGTTTTTCTTTACTCCTGAAATTGCCGTAAAGCATTTAAATTTGAGAGTTTTTCCCTCCTACAACGCCCCCCCCCTTCCCAAAAGAAAAGCACATCTCAAGGCCTTGCACTCCTCCATCAGCCCCAAGACCTGTGGATCTATTTGCTGTCACTAACAAATACAGGACAGCAAAACAAGTGGTACGTGCTCACTGTGCTCTGCCAGTTTGCTTCCTTCTGCTTTTCAGGGCACTTTATTCTGGTTCTGCACTTAGGCAGGTGGATGTTTGTGAGCACACAAACAACTCCATTAAAGTCAAGGGACTTCTGCACTTGGAATTGCACAGCTCCTTAAGTGCTTCAGTAGACTGAAGCCGTAACTCATTAGGACTGGCAGCGCAGGGGCATGTTTAAGTATATGCTGCAATGTTCCTGCAGATTATTTATTTACGTTGCATTGATGGACTTCAACACCTGTTTAAAGTTAAGAACTCACTTCCTCAATGAGGGACTCAAATACCTTCTTTTCTAGTTATATGTAGTGACCTTTCTTCCCCACGCGGTATTCCAAGGAGAGGCTGCCACGGAGTCCCAGCGGTGCAGCTCTACTGATAATAGAAAATCAATCATTTCAAACTAGGAAGGAAAGCAGGCGATAGATGATTCCTGACCCCAGCCGCCGTTGTGAGAAGTGTGTAGATTAACAACTCCCTCTTATCAGAATATAGTTCTTGTATCAGCCTGCTTTGTCAAAATCTTATATTTTATATAAAATTTGTGATAGAATGCAGTCAGCCTACAGCATGGTACAGTTGAAATTAGAGCAAATATAAGGGCACGTGGAAAGTGCAAACTGCTACGGGAAGTGTTTTGAAAAGCCAAAAACACTGAAGTGACATAGCCTGGCGAGGCGTGGTGCAACATACGGATTCTCCCTGTTTGGAAAGCTTTAGCATTAGAGCCTCTTAACTGTGCTTAAAAAGAAAAAAAACCCAAATCTTATAAACCATTCTCTCAAAAAAGAAGATTAAAGAATCCCCGACATATCTTAAAAAAAAACCCAAAACACCAAAAAACTGTTCATGCACCATGCTGGTTAGCAAGCTAAGTTGATTTATTTAGGAGCTTTGGAGAAATCTCAGCAGAGAAAAATATTATAGCTTGCTGTCATAATTTCCTAAAGTTTAAGTGTTCATAGATTTGTAATGTTCCAAGCTAGGAGGGGCCACTCTGTCATCCAGTCTGACCTGTTATATATCACAGGTCATTACATTTTACCAAGTTACCTTTGCATCGAATCCAATAAATCGTGTTTTGCTAAAGACTATCTCCAGAAAGACATCTGTCTGGATGTAAAGACTTTAGGAGCCAGAGAATCCACCCCCACCCCCCCATCCACCCCGTCCCTAGTGTGTTCCAGTGATTAGGCTCACTCTAATAAAAACACGTGTTATTTTCAGCTTAATTTGTCCAGCTTCAGCTTCCAGCAACAGCTTCAGGTTATGCTTCGCTTCACTGGACTGTAAAGCCCTTTGGTGTTCAGCCTTCTCTTCCCATGAAGACGCCTCTCTGGAGGACCTTTATGGAGGATAAACACACATAAGAACGTCCATCTAAGTCATTTCTCTCCAACCCTTCATTTTGTTTTACAGCTGTTTCTGTGCTGTCTGGGTATACCCCTTACAAGCAGAACTTGGTGAACCTGCAGTATTTCAGTATCGTTCTCACCAGTCCTAACCACAGATGAACTCAGAGCTCAGTAACGTCTTTATTCATGCAAACGTTACTGGAGTACTATGCTGCAATCCCCTGCTTTCCTTCTGGTCCAATATAAGCAGTAGAGCCTTTTGTTTTCGAGGGTACAGCCCCCTGTCTTGTAGATGAGGTCTGTATTTTTTATTCTAAGATACAAAAAATGGTATTTTAATTGTACCGCTTCATTTCACTGGGCTATGCTTACCAAGTCTTTCAGACCAGTTTATATCACTGCTTAGTCTTGCTGACTTTTACCATTCAGACAGTCTTTGTCTTATCTCCAGATTATGATTTAACTTCAACTCACAGATAAAGATGTTGAACTGCCAGGTCAAACACGAACTGCCACTGAACCAAACCCGAAAAATCCACATTCAATTACAATTCCTCATTTACTTACAACTCCTTCAAGGTTTAGTCCATCTAATATATACCTTATTAACAATGCGTAATGCTAATTTATTTTTGATAAACGGTTGTTAAAATTAGTGTGATAGATACGTTACAAAATAGTATTACTTCTTCTAACAGCAGAGGAGGACATCAGCTTTGATCTAAGAACTGATATTAATTCTGTTCCTGTCCTTGAATACTTCATTAACAGAGCCTTGTAGAAATTAATTTGTTATTTTGACTGAGCCAGATGTTTGGTTAACTGGTTTAAGTTATCCTGCTTACTCTTTGTGGCTACTGACTGTCTATTTAATACATAAATATTGGTAGTTTTACAGAGTGTCCCAGGTCTTCTGTGGTCCAAAATTCAGACAAGATGAGCCTAAGCTCACATATTTATGGTCTGAAGATGCCTATTTTGCAACCGCTTCAGCATGCAAAGAACCACATTCACGTGGCCCTGTTTAAGTAATTTATGGGTCTTTAGCAAGAAAGGTCTTGAAACACACTCTTTTAAAGCCACAGGAACCAAAACCAAAAGACCCTGAAAGGAGTAAGGTGATGCTGCATGATTAGTACAAGTGTAGATTATCCTCACTTGAGAACACTTACATCCTTCAGTCATTTTACATGAGAAACAGCTACTGAGTAAAGGCGGCTGCCTGAAGATGCTATCTGTGCACAGGAGTCTGTAGGTCTAGAGAAACCCTAATAACTTTACCCCAAATGAATTAAATCAACCGCGGGGTATCTCCAGGCCAGGAAGACACATGCACGTGCTGAAATGTTTATTTTGCCATTCGTTCTGATGCTGGCAGCCTCGAGTGGTGGAGCCGCAGCGGACTTATCAGCTCTTCTCCCACTTCAATCCCACATGCCAGCAGGGAGCGTGTCCACGTCCCCATCCCGTACGGCTGCCTGTCGCCCGGCAGTATCTTGTTGGGTTCCAGGCCTTTTCCTTAAAATTATCACGTTCCACTTCCAGTCACCACAGCTCTAAGTCACGCTTGCCAAAACTGATAGAGTTGTAATTTTGACATGTAAAAATCATTACACAAGGAGAAATCTCCTTGTCCCTGGTGGCTTCCCCTCCAGCGTGGACAACGTTGTCCGATAAATCCTACATTTGCTCCAAAACTAAAATGATGCAGATGCGTTTTATACTGTGCAAGAGAGAACACAGCTGTAAGAGTTGCACAAAAATCCTGACTTCGACTCTAATCTTCAGATAACTCCTGCTATGTAATAATATGCTCAGTACCAGGGGAAATATCAAAGGGTGCTCCCAAATGATATTTTCACATAAAAACTTGCTAAACAGCAGACCAAATCCTCAGCTGGCCTGCCTCAGTGAAGCCACGGAAGTTTGTCTCACCAAGAATCTGGTTCAGCATCACGTACATAGAATTAACACGGCTTTGCTTGCCACTAACAAGTAGTGAAATAAAAATAAAGTCTGCAGGGCTATAGCAAAACATCTGGGGATTTACCTGAAGCACGTGTTGATCTTTTAACTGGTGCAGAAACTGGGGCCTGAGATGATGGCCTCAGTGTGGAAACGTAGATTGATTAGATAGCTAATCTGCAGCATGCCTTTCATCCCAGAGTGGTTTCCAAACATTATTGTCGCAGCTTGCTTTCCCTGATAGCTCCCCTGTTACGTGATCACCCTGTTTTCCGGAGGCCTGGGCTACAGTTCAGCATGGTGGGTTACAAATGCATGCCGGGGCCACCACTTCAGCATCAGGGCTACAGTTGGAGGCGCATTTATATTTCCTAGGTGCATACATTTCCAGATTCACAAACTTTTGGGGCTTTGTAGGACAGGATGACCTGGAGCATTCAGACTTCTAGCACCAGGAACTGGCACTTTCCCTGTCTGCGAGAAGCTTGGAGGAGAAGGAAGCCCAAGGAAGTGGAAGCGCGAGGACCAGCAGTCCCTGCTGAACCCCTCCACGGGCAGTGGGGATGGGTGAACTAGACTGCAATCCCTGGCATCAAGCCCTGGGCTACTCTAGAAAGGGAGCTTTTGCTCCCTCCATACCACCTGGCATACCGGGTATTACAGACACTAGGGTGGACACCACCAGACAGGTATCTCCCCTCTGCAGTGAGCATCCTCATCATCAGCTGTGCTCTCCTTACAGCACAATCACTGCGTATTTCATGACACAAGAGAGACTAGATGCCCAAAACAGGGCATGGGTTTTGCTTAGTTGGGCAGCATCCATACACCTTTAAAAACGTAAGTCAAGGTACCTTGTAGTTCCAAAACTTTTCATCGCTGACACTCAATAGTCCAGCAGAGCCTAGAGAGCACCATTATATTTTGAATATTTTCCCGAAATGCTAGGAACATATCTGCTTGGGGGTTTTGTGTGAATGCAGCTGATTTTATAGTTGGAACTTGGACACTTGCCACCACTCCTTTCCTTCTGCTGTCTCTCCTTCCCCTCACTCTTGTTTGACCTTTGCTAGTGCCCCCCTTGGCCTTTTCAGTGACGAGCTCTGTGCACCCAGTGCATCAGCCCCACAGACTCCAACCAAAGCCAGAGGAGCCCCGCTCCTTGGCAGGTCAGCTGCTGAGCACGGGCAGCTCCGGACCCTCTGTCAGCTCCCCATGGCCCCAGGGCCACGGCGCTGCCTTTTCTTTGCAGAGGGGGTGAAGGACCACTGCTGTGGGATCCACAGAAATCTCTTTTGGTGCATGATTACCGCACTAGCAAGCTGCAGTCTGCAGCAGTTCCCACATCCTGGATAAAACTCCCTCCCTCCTCTGATTACTGCTAACTCATACTTTCCAGAGCTGATTTATCCCAGGCCTCGTAAAAATGCTTCAGAGCAGCCAAAGCATGTTGCCTTCAGAGCACACCAGATTCCTTCCAGTACCAGGTATTTTAAAAAGATGTATCTTTGGGGAGGATGCCTCTCCCAGTCCAACTCCTACGTACAAAGGTTTCACACTTACCTTAAATCACAGAGTGTGTCAGCTGCTCTGAACTATCATCGCTGCTATTATTATTAGCACTGGCAGCATCAAGACTTGCTTATTCTGGTCCCTGCCTCTCGCTCTTAATGGGCAAAAAAGAGAGGAAGGGTGAGAGGAGGGAGAAAACAGCTGAGCTTCTCACAAGAACATGGCAGGAGAACGGCAGCAGCTGGAGTAAAATGTTGGACTTCCCTAAATGTCTGCCCAGCACCCTGTGCATTTGGTCAGTTACTCTGGTCACTGACTCGTTCTGCATCTCCACCGATGTCCTGCTCCTACTCTGCATCTACTTTCCAGGAGTCGCTTAAGCAAGGTGCAAGGAACTAGGCTACTGTTAGCCAAATGTGTCTTTGATTAATAGATATCTTCACTTTGGTGGGCCAGGGGCAAGCAGAGGAAGTCACCTGCCCATGCTCAGCTAGGACTAGGATGCACTACTCCTAAGATCATGCCTCCAGCCCTGTGTTCTCCTTGAAAACAATGATGCTGAAAAATTGGGTTCACCACTCACCCTGACCAACTACTTTAATTCTGTCTGTTACGAGACACTTTTTAGCTGCTCTCTGTTTATTGTAACACACTAAAAAGTGGGACATTGTCTTTCACTGGCATTACTCTACAAAAGAAAAACATACAGAGGTAGCAGTATGCCAAGGCAGAGCCAAGCAGCAGTAGAACATCACCCTGTTAAGCCCAATGGAAAGGGTCTACTAAGAGACAAGCTGAGCCTCACCTGGCTTCTCTGAATCCCCCAGAACCTTGTCCTGATCTTTCAAAGACTCCACATGTTGTCTGGAGAAACAAACCGGAGAGAACAAACAACCTTAAACACTCCCACATGTAAACACACTCCCATAACAATGAAAATGGAATATACCCAGCAATCAAAGCCCTTGACTCTCTCCTCTCTTGGCTGGTGGGAAAACAGACAGGCGTTGAAAGAAGAGTAGAATACAGACCCTTGGTTTTCTTGTTTCCTACAGCCCCGACCAGCACATCCCTTCCACCCGTGACAGAGCAGTATCATGTATGCCTGCCTGTTGGGGCTGGCACCCATCACGCAGGGGGCTGTGCAGACACAGAGGAAACGACTAGTCCCTGCTCCGGCCATTTTATGAACTAAGTACAGTTTAGACAGTGAAGTTACTTATTCCTGTTACTACACCTGCTTTTGAGAGGTAATGGAGATGCATGGGCCCTTTTGCTTCACTTTATATCATGTAGGCACATGTTAGCCTCACACAGATACAACAATGCATACATTAATTTAAGTAGGAAGAGTCATCTGCTTCAAAGGACGTTAGATACAGTCCTCTGAGTATGATTAAAACCCATGGGACTATTCAGTGGACTCTGGATAAAGCCCCGCTTTACGGGGTTTCTACATTGACAGACCAGTCCAGCTTCAGCAGTGCTTTTCTCCCCAAAAGAACAGATCCCCATCATTCCTGACACCAGGCAGGACACCATAGCAAACAATCAGATGTCTGCAGTGAATGTCTCTTTCTAGCCAAAAACCCATCCCACGGACTTAACATAATAAGTTATTGTCTTCTTAAAAAGCAGCAGACACACTGATCACCCTCATTAAGGAAACAGGACAATTTTCTTCTATAAAACTTCAGCCTTCATAAACGTTGTAACTGGTCCAAAGGGAGAAGTGGAGTAGCTTAGTAGCCAGAGGACAAATTCACAGCTTCCCCATATGCTGTTGCCCAGCTGGGGGAAAAATGAAAGGGGAGAGGGAAATCTGCAGTGCTGAACTTCTCTTTTTCTTGTTTTCCTTTTGAGAGCACCGCTGTCACCATGGGGCAGTGGATCACTAGAGGGATGGTTTTCCTCCCATCAGCTCATGGCAAAACATCTTCAGCCAAGGCCCTTGGCCTTTAAGATTCACTGCCCCTCAAAATCTGCCAGGGCCCCTGCTCAGCAAGCTGCAACCTGTATTATAAAGCTTTTGGCTAATCTGCTTTTTAATTATGTTTTATTTTTATTTTGTTGCCACAAGGTCAGGCAAGTGCTTAACAGGAATTGATTCGATGCGGCCATCTCTGAGAGTGAGTCGGATACGTTTGTTTATATTGAATGGCAATAGGCTTCCCTACGTCTGCGAGAAGTACAGCGCTAAATAGATGCATTAACAAGTAACCTCAAAGCTGCCTGGCAGCCCAAATAGTTTTCCCTACTTTGTTGTTTTACATGCATAAAGCAGACCACAGAGGTGCCAGCTGGGGCCAGGTAGGGGATGCATAGGAGGAAAATGAGCAGAGATGCAAATCCAGAGCTTTGCAAGACAGGGAAAACCAGGGAAAGACGACCTGGAAACACCACCAGACACTTCCTCTAGCATTAAAGCCAGGAAAAGGTTTGCCGGAGAATTGCACATGATCCTAATTAGCACAGCAAGTCCTGTAGGGAGGGAGACATACATCTATATGGCAGTCAG
Organism: Ibidorhyncha struthersii; assembly: GCA_013398815.1. Lineage (NCBI taxonomy): Eukaryota > Metazoa > Chordata > Aves > Charadriiformes > Charadriidae > Ibidorhyncha > Ibidorhyncha struthersii. The sequence continues at coordinate 84,633 of VZSZ01012185.1, read as the reverse complement.
TATCCAAACCACTTTGACTGCCTGCATCGCAACGCAGCACGACCACATGCCCATGTGGTATGTATGGCATGCATTGTGGGGCGAGAAGCTCCCCTGCTCAGGAGGGGCCGAGAGCGTGCGAGGTTCATCAAGAGAGAGTTTCCCTAGTCCCAAGAGGATGGAGGGACCACGCGTTTTCAGGAAATGGTGCTTGCCAGTGGGCATCCACCAAGACTTTTTGGGTTACTGAGCACTCTGGCAGCAAGCCGGTTTTACAGCCCTCAAGCACAGCCTGGGTCTTTCTCCCAGTGTTTGCCCAGTGGTTTCTGGTCAGACTCCAACCTAATCTACATAATGGTGAAGGGGCTGAACCCAAACTGCCATCACCATGTAATCCTAGTGGGTAACAGATGTTCTCGGGTAGTTTTTGTGGTGACCAAGGAAAACGAATGCACCATTGAAATGGTGGAGACAAGGACCAACATTTGATCCTTTGGCAGCTAGAAAATTTATGTATGGTGATTATTTAACATGTGATTAAAAGGGATTCCTTGCTTTATCCTCATTCACCTTATGTTTCGCCCATCACTGAGATATCATTGTATGACCAATTTTGTCATCTGAAGAAACGAATGCATGCCAGGATGCCAAGCCTTATTCTGAATTAAATCTACAAAACTCCATATAGAATAAAGACATTCAGTGTGACATTATTTTACATTAATGCAATACAGGAGCAGCTGTACACCCCAAGAGTTAGAGAGCTACTGAGCTATTTAAAAAAAAAAAAATCACATCTAAAAAAACCAACATGACAACAAAAATGTCACCTGTTAAAGCTGACCACCCTAATTTGTAATATAAACACTTTATATCCCTGTTGTGCGTAATACAGTACACATCCATTCACTTCAGCTTAACCTTCCAGTTCCTTCTTCCATCCCCTTATCTCTTGTAATTGCATTACATTTAAATACATATATATACACACCCCTGTGTTAGCTTCTGTTACAGTAGGAGCAAAGACACATTTTACTAAAATTTCACCATCTTCCTAACAGCAAGGGTTTCTGGGTGACAGTAACAAGAGTTTTGCAAAACCACCTTAAAGTGCCCCAATGGTATAACTGCAGATCCTTTTTATCCAGTGATTACATTTTGTTTCCTCCAGCTTCTTTACTACACAAGCTAGTGGATAAATACATTGCCGTTTACATTCGAATCCCTTTTGCTGGTGGTTTTGAAACAAAAACCTCAAACCTGAAAAGGATCAACACATACTTTTCTTACCTGAGCCATACAAAAATTGCTGGCATTGCAATACCAGCAATAACCAGCAATTCTGTGTCCTTTTTCTTCACAATGTTATTCTTTGTGCGCAAAGACTGTTGGCTTTGAGACTAAACTTTGCCCAATAGGGTTTCCTTCTCACATAATGATCTTCTCTTCCCTTTTTCCATCTTTTTGTTCTCTTCATTAACAACTAATCACACCTAGTATCTGCAGTCTCTCAAGCACAGAAATACTCATATTTTGGCACAAAGTTGTGTACCTGTTTATTCCAGCTAGCATTTGCTGGATCTGAACGCATAAAACTTCTGAGGTCTGATGCTTTGTGTTTGCAATGGCAATCTAAGGCCCTGTGGGGAACTTATGTCTTTTACTGTGGCTTTGTTTACTTGTTTATTGAACAGAATTGGTTTAATTGTTAGCTATTCAAATTTATAAGTTGCACGGATCTAAATAATGCCCTAGCCAAAAGGCAGACAGAAACCCTAAGGCTCTGGGCTTTGGTGAGATTAAATCAGTTGTGTATTAACTATGTTTTAAAGTGTTTGATCAAAGTGCATTCAGCAGATTCCCCCAAAGACATCCAGCCCTGTTGCTCACCATGCTCCAGTCTGCTGCAGTTTTCTATGGGAGTGGTGGTTGCATGTATCCATGATAGCTTAAAGCTGTCCACTAAGTGCGCCTGCGTAAGCCTTTTGCATGACGAGAACCTTGGTTTGAAAGTGGTCACTCCAAAAACTGGGCACATCAAGTGTTGCCAAAGCAACAGGGATGCTTCCCCCCCCAAAGTTTCAGCATGACCAGCTCAAGCCTTCTCTTATAGCATTAGTCTTCAAAATATAAATCAGAATTTCAGGGAGTGTGTTACTTGTTTACTATCGCCTTGCACCCCTCTGCTCCTTTCACATAACAGCATGTTTTAATCTGCTTTTTGCCTACTTGCCATACAACTGCTTCCCCCAAACTGGGCAGGCAGCTCTTTGTAGCGTTACTTTTCTGCTTTTACAGAAATCATAGCAGAAAAAGAAACTCGGGCAGTGGCTTACCACACTTTCACTGTCCCAGTTTAAAATAAGCTAGACCTTTTAAACAATTTCCAGGCACCAGTTTGTCACAGGTATTGTTTTCCTTCCCACAATGTGCACTCCCCCAATTCTTCTATTCCTACTACTGGTTTAGTGGCAAGGTGAATGTTTGCAGTTTTGTACTAGGGCCAGGCAACTAGAAGGAAATTCTCTTTAAATGCCTCTATCCAGCTTCATAAAACATGCTACACAGACCTATTGCATTTCCATCCACACAAAACAGGAGCAGCATCCCTGAAATACCAGAAAGAGCGAAGGAGAATCAGATGCGTGGCGTTAAATACCGACTGCACTGGTGTATATACGCGTGTGTACGAATCTGCCCAGCTAGAGCTTCTGTGGTATTTGAAAGGACAGTAAACCCTGAAGAGCCTGAATGTTCACAGGGGAGCTTATCAGTTGTTGATGAGGCCCTGTCCAGCCTTACAGACAGCCAGTTTCCTTCTGCACTGGGGCACTAGTTTGCTGTGGAGCCAGCAGAAAGGTGATAAGCTGCGGAGAAGATTTTTTAGGAGTCTTGCCTATCTTTCACACCAAGTGGCCAGAGCACATTTTCCACAGTTGCCACTTACAGATAGGCTGGCTGCTCTCGGATAAGGCCAAGAAAGAAATAGGAAAATGGGTTCCAGTTTGCTTCCTCTCACAGTCCCACAGGACTCTGAGGTTAGGCCAGACTTCCCCCTCCCCAACTTTTTAAATATATAAATCTCGCAGAGCTTATAACTGCGCCAGACAAGGTAGCTATGGAGTCAACCCAGAGCAAGAGACAGATTTCAGACTGGCTATCAGCAATTCCCTGTCTGCAACTGCCAGGCAGGAAAAGGCTGCAAGTTCTGCCAGTTGATAGCAAAAGCCTCAGCTAAAATGAGCTGCAGAACTTTTTCAACACGCTCAGAGGAAAGGGGTTCTTGCAAAGTTTACCTTTTGCCAAACCGCGAGCGACTCTCTGGGCCAGGCACTGAGGTAAGGGCGATGTAGAGCAGGATGGCGTCACTGCTTCATCGGGAAGCAGCATGCAATGTCCAGCTCTGGGCAGAGCAGCTGCATCCCTCGCTCCCCAGGCCGCTTCTCTAGATACCGTGGGAAATGCAAATATGGGGTGGCTGAGGTTAGCATTCAGGGGAGATAACATTAGGAAACTCCATGGGGGGGGCTTAAGCTGATGACTGAGGTTGTTGTATCTTCATCTTTGAGTCTTGCTCTGAATGTTTGACCCCCTTGCAATTGCTAGAAGTGTACCAGAATGTTATCCTGGTCACTGCTTTCCAGGGTTGCAAACTTACACTTGCAGATTAAAATGTTTTACTCTCAACTTCTGACGATGACAAGAGTCTTCTCAAGTTACTTGCATATATTTTTCTTAATGCCCCCCTTGGGATAACGCTATTAGCTCATAACAATACACAATCACTATAAAGCTGATGTCCTGTAGGACCATGGTCGTATTGCATCGAGTGGGCAGTTTTCTTTTACAGCAGAGAGAAACTCTGCCAACTGCAACATTGCATCAGTCCCTCTCGACATCTAAGCAACCCACCCTCATTATTGCCTTCCACCAAAGAGCCTCCAAACAGAAGAAAGAGATTTGAGAAAAAGGCTACGTGATGCTTCAAACGCTTAGCTGAATCTTTACTGCTCTAAGGCATAAATCCGAAATAATAGAGTCCTGTGTTTGAGCGCTGCTGTGCCAACCCTTTCGACTACTGCCAGTATTTTGGGGTCAACGTGTTAACAAGGAAATGGCTGAAGGGCAAAAAAGGATTTCAAAAGTTTCATTACCAGTTCAAACTATCTCTGGAGTATGAGTTTTCAAGCTGCCCATGTGCTCCCATCTCTTCTGTTTCACGAAAGCCTGATACCTTCCACTTCTTGCCAACGCAAATCAAACGTCTCTCAGCCAAGCTCCTCTTCCTGCAAGCTCCTGTGCCAATTCTGTCCTGCTTGTGCATGGAGGTTGTCCCCAAAACATGTTCGCGTTGGGCTTGTGCAGCCCCAGGCACGAGGTGGCCTCGATGTGTACCAGAAAATAGCTGTCCCGCCTCTAGCCCGCAAAGGGAGTGGAAAAGGAGCTTATTTCAATTTTCACATGGTTTCCACATGGCCTTGCAGTCCCAGACTGGGCTTCTCCCACCGGCGCAGGCATGGTGGGGTGCTGCCAGCATCCTCCGCAGCTGGTGCCCACTGCAGCCCTGGCAGCTACGCTCCGCGGTGTGCCAGAGGCTTTGCAGCCCCACGCTGCTCCTTTGCAAAGCGATAACGCTTCTAATTAGCCCTGAGACCTCCCAAAACGGGGGCAGAGGCGGGATGCGGGGACATGGAAGTGGCTCGGCTGGGGCTGCCGCACTCCTTGCGGTAACAAGGCGCTGGGGCTGGAACGAGGAGAAGCCGGGAGATAAGAGAGGGCAAGAGGGGAATATTTTGCTGACAGAAAAGAAATATGCTTGGGACTAACGTCTAGTGCCAGTGATATTTTAATCTCACTGGCAGGGAGCTGCTTTTCTAGGCAGGCAGAATTAATTTGGTGGTTTTGGTGTCTTCCCTCGGGTGGATGGGCAGACACAGGGGCACGGTCCCTCTGCCGCACGCCACCCCGGCGCTGGGGGCAGAAAACATTCCCTGACCTAGCAATCAAGAATTCATTAACAAAAAATAAACTCGAGGTCCGATTTTCCCTCGGGGAGGCTGTTATGTCGGTGTCACCAGTAACTGCAGTGAAGTGGCTCCTGACCCGTGTGGTGCAAAGAAGGGAAGAGCCAAGCCTGCAGACTCCCAGGCCCCCGATCCTATTTAGCAGTGGCAATTAATGAGGCACCGCTACGGCTGAATTGCTCGCTGCAAGACCACCTCTATGACCCCTATGTCTGTCAGCAGCAAAGGGAGCACTGACCTGGCCAAAACGTTCTTGGTGCTACCAAGAAAGCTCAGCACAGGGGTGTAAATCCATCATGCAGAAGGGCCCAACACCAGAAGATGATATTCCTGTTTTAAGGTCTGCAACCAAAAGAGGCACCACACACAGGACAGAAGAGATTCTTTTGCCCCTTTGCTCCTCCAGATACCCAATGGAGCCACACACACACACATCTCTTGTAGAGCTGTCTACATCACAAGGACAGACATTGTACCGTCACAGCCACAGCAGTGTTTTTCTACATCCCCATTTGCAAAACAAGTTTCTCGCAATACCTTGATGTTGTCCTTGTGCAGCATTTCCCAGTCGCACAGAGCTAGGAGATCAGCACCAGCTTCTCCTACAACAGACCTGCAAACCCTTTCCCCAGCACATAAACATGTTATCTTACAAGCTAGTTTTCCATCAGGGAGATTTCACTAATTCCTTTCTTATACCTGATAAGGAAATAGCTCAAAATATAGGGTGTAGGAAAGACTAAGTTTTGACTGAATTCATACCGCTTTCTACAGTACCTAATTTGCTGTCTATTAAATTAAATTAATTAAAAAAAGTAGTTGTATAAGTTATTGGGGGAGGCTGCTTGCGATAGCTGCCTGAGTTAGACCTAGGACTATTAAAGCATCTCAGTTCACCTGGGGTGATAAAAGCAATTCAGACCACCCCTACATGGGTGGATCATTCTCAGTGCCTGCTACTGGCACCCAGTTCAGCCTTTATGCCTAACTGCAACATTCACCCAGAGTACTCACCTAGCACAGCTAGGTGAATTCTAATTATGGATGGACAAGGAAGGAAAAACATGGTTTTGCTCGAGCTTAATTTCTGGAACATCAAAGGGTGATCCAAGGGAAGAAAAAAAATGTTCATTTTACTCTTTGCAAGGTAAAGAAACTATGCCTGGAGACATGCTACTTTAATTTGTATCGCATGCTACTACTGAGAGCTTTCACTGTAAAGACCCTCCACTGCGGTCCAAAACAATAACAGGATATTTGTCAAGTAGGAAGAAAATCTGCAGTTTCATTATGCTGAGTGACACCAAAAACTGGAGAACAGACAGTGGAAAAAACACATTACTGCAGCCTGGGAGCAGAGGTCTGCCAAATCCAGAGGGTGAAAAACAAAAGGGCTGTAACCTATACTGGATAATATCAGAGACTACAGTAAAAAGGTTAAAAGAAATCATCCCTTTCTACCACGTGTTTATTGCCTGCCTTTGTTTAGGCTTACAAGCCTGAAGGCTCATTTTTCCATCTTGATCACTCTTTTGGGGGATTTTTTTGTCATTGTTTTGTGCAAGATGTTGCTTTTCTTCAAAGAGCTCACATAGACTTCAGTGCAGAATTAGGACGTTGGTCACTCCAGGAGAGGAAATGCCAAACGAGTATACAAATGGGGGGAGAAAAAAACACCTCCCAAATGAGACCAATCCAGCAACAGAGACATGCACAGGCTCCCTCATAAAATGTGACAGTCAATATAACAAAGAGAAATTAAATTCCTGCCAACCCTCTGATAGACATTGAGCATGCTGGGCCTGGATGTTTCTTCCTCTTCCCCTCTGCCTTAAGAGAGGACATTATTTGAGCCAAACATGAAGCTAAGCCTGTCAATAAAGATTTATTGGCTTGCTGATGAAGTCTACCAGTTGCTGGCAGCACCATCATGGAGAGAGTCAGCGAAGGCAGGAGCAAAAGAGTTGCTCAAGAAAGCATCACTCAGACTGACGGGGGCTAACCATTGTGTGTGTTTGCCTAAACTACCAGCTAATTGAGGTGGGAAATGACTTCTCAAGAAGACGGACACTCCTCCTGATCTTGATTAACTCCCTTTGTATTGTGGTTTACAGAAATATGTCAGCATTCTCCATCAATCTGCCATCAAGTCTTTTCTCTAACATATTTCAGCTTGCCACTTGGCCTTTCACTGTGGATAGGTGCTGCCACAGCTGATATAGCTCCCACATGACATCAGGGAGCAGCGCTACATCTTTCTGCTGGTGCTGACCTTCCTCCTTCACAATAAAAATGAAGCGAGTCAGCAACTTAAACAAAAAGATGGTGTCCTGGAGTAGTTGCAGTTGTGGATCTGGGAGTGAATACTTCTCAGGTGTCTTTTCAAATCCTCTCTAGGACTGAGAATTGTTATAAAAAGTAAGTGTCAGGGACAATGTCATTGAAGAGTATTGGTGCTGCTTTGAACACATCTATTGGTATCATTTGCCAAGTACGATTATAACATTTTAACTCTAAAAAAAAATTACTTTTCTTGAAATCAATAGGGATATTGTGACATCTCAGTGAGGCAATTTACACTGGACTCAGGAAGAACTGAAGTCGCAAATGCAGGTTGGGAAACACCTGCTGATGGGAAAGGAGCTGGGACATGAGAGCTGACCACGACTACTCAGAAAGCAGCAACCGTGCCTCTGTAGACTGTTTGACACATCACTGTGCCCTCTGTAACTCCTGATAATGCTCCACTGGAATACTGCATTAGGTATCAGGTGCAGTACTTCCGTCAAAAGTAAAGATTTCTCAGCTGTGCAGGCAAAATGCATTTACCATTACAAAACATCTTGAGGGAAGGAGAAAAGGGACAAAGGATGGGGAAAGTTGGGATGAAAGTCATTCTCTGAAAACCCAATTCTGCCTCTAGACCCTTCAACACATCCTCTTTTCCTAGGGCACCTACCTCTTTTGGACTACTACGTTCATCTGCTACCCAAGCAGCAATCCATATGGGGGCTAGGGGTCTGCTGCAAGAAGAGATGTGGATTGGGAAGTCTAGAAGAAAGCACAGAGGTAGAAAGCAGAGCCTAGAAAATGTGGCTCTGAAGGAAATGTGAAAAGAATGAAAATACCTGCTGTGCTATTCTAAAGAGAAGGGAGGGATATTTCATTTGCTCATTCCCTATCAGAAATTATATACTATATAAAAAAAACAATGGTAACTAAGTCCATACATCACTCAGATTCCTAATAACCTTGTGACTACAACATATATTGTTTTCAGGCTGGGTTGTCAGATGAATGTCTCCTTGTGGATGTTCTGTATTGCTTCTTTGCGAAAGACCTCCTTTTACTGTGTCTCTATATGGCATCTAATTCAGCAAGGCCCTGCTCCAAAATGAAAGTCTACAGGCAGCAATAAAGAACCCAGTTAAGAAAAGCTAGCTGGTTTTAAATAGCTGGAATCATAGGCATGGAATATTCTCCTAGCTTAATGTGTCATTTGGTCATCGCTAAGTCTACATAATATTCAAGACCCAAGAGAAAAGCAGCCTCAAAATCCACAATTGTTTTTTTCCATTACCCTGGTGGTTGGCATTTGAACTTCATACATATATATATATGTCAGATAATTAAAAGAGATAAAGACCAAGAAAGCCCCAGTTAATATGCAGAGTGATACTAAGCTACAACTTTTGCTATGTTTAGTTTGGGTTGGTTTTTTTCTNTTTTTTTTTTTTTTTTTTTTCTTTTTGTTCATCAAAAGAAAAATCTTTCTCACTCAAATGTAGCTATATAGATAAACGTTAATCTTTTATCATCATCACCACTACAGAATCTGTGTGTCTTCCAGCTGGGCCATAAAAGATCCAAATACCTTTTATCCTTCCTTCCCTAAGGGAGGATGTGCATGCAAGTTGAGTCTGCATGAAAGATCCAAAGATCTGCTGCAGTGCTCCACACACTAACATTACTGTGTGGGAGGAGTGTGCAGAGAAAGGTGACCACACAAATGATACGTGAAAACCAAATGGAAAGGTTTCTAAGCTGGACATTTTACAATATATCTTCCTAGTGGGTAAATTAACGGGTTAGTTTCTCTAAATTTCTCAGAGTGATTTTGTCCCTTCATACCTTAGGTGGGATGTTTTTTAAAATGCAAATGTTCCTGAATGCCTGGCTTTCTTGTAGTTGACAGAACAAAAAGGTACATAAAAGATCATCTTCGAATCATAGAATCGTCTAGATCTTCAATCACCTTACAACCTTGTTGATCTGCACCAACAGACAGAGAGAGGATTTCTCATTTAAGAGGAGGAAGCAACCAAGTTGAATCAGTTGCGGACCAGCCTGTGAACGCCGNTCCCCCCCCCTTTTTTTTTTTTAAGATAGGATGGGTTAATTTCCCAGTTCTACACAATTTATCTGTGCTGAGCTGGAAGAGTGTTGAGTGGGAAAGGGTTTCATTGTCCACTAGGGCCTTATGGCTCTTCAACACCCACCACTTCTGCCTCATGTCAAAGAAAAGCAAATAGGTTTATTAAATAGCTGTCAGGCCGAATGAGGCTGTACAGAGAACAAACAGAAGGGAAATTGGATTAGAGGCAGAGTACATGCCACACTAAACAAGGGTATAGATTTACGGCTTTCTCTGCACAACTGGACAAAGGACTTTGAAGATGAGTTTTGGGCAGGGAGGAGCCACAGTCAGGGGAAGAAAGGGCAAGCAATCTATGCAGCCCCAGCAGGGCGGCAGTAGTCCTTCTCCGTAGCTGGGACAGCAGAGGTGAAGGTACCCCCTCCTTTTCCAAGCTGCTGGCTGTATTTCTTCAGCACATCCTTTCAGCACGTAAATAGACAGCATACCCAGGCTGTCCCCTGCCCACCTCCCTCAGGGAAGATGCCTTCACTCCGAACTTCCCAGGCGTCACTCCTAAATCACACCATCTAGCCCAGAACAGGCAACAAGAGGGAAAAGGAGTCACAGCAGAGCTATAGAGAATTAAACTTTCCCTGATAAAAGCTTTGGCTTGCAGGCAGTCTCGGAGAGGTTGGGCTCTTTTGCAAGTGGCTGATAGTTATTCCCAGAGAGACCCCGGCCAAATTCTCACTGTGGAGGAAGAAGTGCCAAAATATTTTCAAGTTGTTTTTAGCTGGAAGAAAAGGGATGAAAAACACAGATGTACTCACCAAAGGGATTGCAGGGACTGGTAAGGTCAGAAGGATTGTAACGCGCCAAGCGATGCAAGGAGCTATGTGTTTTGGGGCTGGAAAGCTGCAGACCTCAGCTAGTTACACGTACAGTGACTGGAACTGACTACTACCTGTGTTGCTATAGCAGCCTGAACTTTATTTACTGAGTGAGGAAACTATACCCCATCACACAAAGCACAGTAACTGACTCCACCATGAGAAGCAGCAGGTCTTGAACTGTTACCCTTGCACCCACCTTCAAAACTGTGGGGTTTTGTCTCCTACAGCCAAGCTGGAAAGCAAAGAGCTAGATCCCAGGTGCTCCTACACTCTTAGGTCCAAGACCAAGTACCTCTCTGGGCCTTTGACTCAGCAACTCATATCCAAACCCCACCAGGAAGGTTGGGTTTTCTTTACACCTCCAACCCAGCACGGCAGCACCATCATCTTGAAAGCATAGGATTTCAGGAAGGTACAACCCCTCCATCCCTGTTACAGCTTAATTCCTGTCTTTGTAACAGTGCTGGTAAATCCGTTTCTCAGCTGTGCATTGACCTGCATGTTTGCATCACCAGACTGCATACAACCAACTTTTCCTATAGTTTGAATTGACTGGCATGGGGATTTCTCCCGATTTGCTAGCATCTGCTAGTAGGGTTTGTCCAACCTTCAGGAAAGGCAAGAAAACATGGGAGAGAGGATGCACAGGGAGAATTTTTCTACAACAAGTTGTCAGATTTTAATTTTATGTTTGAATTCATTGCTTTTTAGCCAAAAGAACATTCCTACATCTTTCCATCAGAAACATGCAATAAAAGCATGAGCATGTGCAACCCTGCACTTTCCTACAAGTTTCCAAGTTACCATTCTCCTAGTGATGACGTATCTTTCCATGTCGTTACTTGTTTAGCTTGAATTTGCGTATTATCCTCCAAGTTTTTAAGCACATGGTGGCTGTTGAGTTTTCTCCAGTGCTTGACTGTATCACATGCCGTGATATTTATCTCACACCCAGTGATTTCAAGGGTCATTTGTCTTCACATCAGTGTGCATTTGGAGTTATTTTAGATTATTTAAATTGCAGGAATTTTGCTCTGAAGAGCAGTTGTGAAGATTGACGCTGGGCATTAAATACATTACCTGTGATGGTGCAAAGACACCTTGACATGATGCTGCAAAAAGAAGGGTCGTCACTCCATGCATGGTCCTTTTACCACATTCTCCAATCCAAGGCCATCTAACGAGGTCTCAAAGGTATAATATAGCATAACAAAACATTAGCCGATATATTTTGAGTCACCTATGTACAGCATTCAAAATACAAATCTTGGCTTTTCTGTTCTCCAGCAAAAGTCTAACAAATGAACCAGTGAAATTCTTTAAATAACTACTGTATTAACATCTTTAAGATTACAGCTGAGAGCATGAGGAAGTGTTCAGATATTCTGGTAAATAGAACAAGGCAGAGAAAATTAAAGAGTTTGGGAATTTTTAAAGAGCGAAAGTGCAGTCAGGATAGCCTGTGTCACACTGGTACTAAAATCTCTACTATCTCAAGGTCTTAGCCTGAAAACATCAATACTCCTTTTACCGTTCAGGACTGGATCAAGACCCGTATTCCAGCTGACCAAAACATGGACTAACTTAGGTCCGTAGGCAAGCACAATGTATTGTCCAACTAATAAGGTCAGTATAAAGATAACCAGGTCACTTGAGGGGTGCTGCCAGGAAAAGCAATAGTTTGGGTCTGAGTGGGACTACCCAAACAAATTGGCAGTGTTTTTTCCCCTTCTCCTGGAAACGCCCCAGACGTACAATCCCACAGTCAGGCTTAGCAGCCTCCCCACACAGCCCCACGTGCCAGAGGAGACATGAGCAAGAGACACCAGACACCCAGCCCCCAGGGCACTGCTGGCTCAAAGGGGGGACAGCAAACTGTCATCCTTGCCACGTTATCTGCCCTGTGAGTGACAGGTGCCTGTCATCAGCATCCAGGCAGAGCAGTCGCAAGTGCTGATCCTGCTGGTCCAGGGATGGCTGATCCAAGGCACCGATTGGTTTTGGCTCACTGTAGAGGCCAAGAAATTAGCCACTCACACTTTCAGCACAAGTCAGTGCCTCTCTGAGCTTAGTAGATGTTGTCATAAAGCATAAAATTTAGTGTTATGGTGGAAAGTGCCTTGCACAGCAGTCACAGCGGCATGCAGCAAGGACGCTGTGCTACAATGGCAGGAGAGCCCAGGCAAAATCTGTCCCGGCACAACTCAAGGATCAAGAGCTAATTTTGCTTACAAGAAGTCATGTTTCTGTTGTCTCAACACTGTGAAAATGTAAAGGCTTCCTCTCCTTCTCCCCACCAGTTTGTCAGGAGCCAACACTATTGTTACCAGAGAGCAGCTTAAAGTTTCCCTGATGTACCACAGGAATTGGAAGCAAAGGGCTGGTTTCAAATGCATTTTTTGCAATGATTCATTTGGTCTGGTTTGGGATGCTGTGGCTGTGCTTAATTTTACAGTCACATTACATGCTGATAGATCTTACTTTCTTATTTATTTCACTAACAGAAAGCATCAGTATCTTGCTCACGAATTATCTAAACAGTTTCAGCTCTCAGTAATGTAACATAAATCAGAAGACAAGTTGATTAGTAGCATGCTTGTAAAATATTACACATAAGCCAGCACTGGCAAAAGAGCATCCAAGCCAAATGCTGTAGCCTTTAGCTTGTTTGCTCGAAATAAACCAGCTAGAACTACACATATGTGAAGTGTTAATTATTTGTACCACAGCAGTGCATACAGGTAGTAGCTAGGAAGTAGGTCAATACAGGGACAGAAGGCTGACTCTACTTTATTTGGGGCTAAGAACAGGATGAATCTATATTCATCACGAAAAAGATTTTGAGGAAGTGATGGTGGCTGGTAAGGCTCCTTCTTCATCATAAGTAGTAAATAAGACTCATCCGCTTTATTGAGACCAGAGTGAAGCCTCCATAAGCTTCACCAGAAAATGGGTTAGGTTAATAGCGGTCCCTACTGAAAATCCCACCCATTATGCATACACCAATACTGAATTAACGAGCAAATGATGATGCAAACACAGCAATAAATCTTATGTTACACATCATTATGAGTTTTAAGTCTGGCATTAAGCAGAAAATGTATTTAATTGAGATCACAGTAGAGCTTTCCTCAGAAGCCACCAAACTGATAGTATTAGTGTTACAAAACCAGGCTGTGCGTAAGAGCCACCAGGCCTTGCTTTTTCTATATGAACTAAAAAAATCAGCAGATAAATGCACCATTGTGTTGCTTTGTGGCTTTGCCTGACCAGAGATTTTGCCTTGAGCAAGTTTCCTGCACAACTGGGCACGTGATAGGCCTGCAGACAAAAATGTTGTGCTAGATACAGAGGGGAGATTTGACTGATTAACATATACTACAATATAGAAGCAGCTATTAAAGTGTTTCAAACGTGGTAGAAGCAGCAGATTGATAAGCTTCCAAAACAAGCTGTAGATGATGTCCAGTTTCTAGTAAAAGCATGGTAAGGAAAAAACAGCCAAACCCCAGAAGCCACTGAAAGCCTAAACCAACCAACCAAAAACAACCCATGGATTCAGATAGTCAAGTTTCAATGATCTGTGAAATTACTGAAGCAATAAAGTGGAAGCAAGTGGAAAGAGCATGCAACACAAGTTAAAATCTTAGAGAAAATTAAGGCCAGGTCTGCATTAGCAAGCCGTAACACTGCAGCAGGAGGCAATCAGTAGAGCAAAGCAAGTGGTGGAGAGAACCCAACTTCCACACTGCATGCATCTTAGGGGGTGCTTCAGCCTGGTTCTCACCCTGTTCCCCCAGACTAAGAAGCCGTTAGCTGGAGCCCATCAGGCACACATCTTCTGCTTTCAGTCCATCCAGAAGAACATGGTTTGTGACCTCCAGAACTACCCCACAACACAAACCAAAGCATGCTAAGTGGGGATGTGTGGGAGACGGACTTCAAAAGTAGGCATCTGCCCTACACTGATATGCTAACTGAGGTGCAGCCTAGCTTATCTAAAAGTATACCTGCATCGGAGAAATTTTCTATTCAAACTTTGCAACATGATGTTTTTCATTCTGCAATGGAGCTTCTTTTAGGAAGTGTATTGATTGCAGTATTCTGCAGTAACTACTACCAAAAAAATTATCTTGATATTAGACGTCATGACATGTGCTTTAACTGTTGGTCAGCCCTGAAGTGGTCAGGTGGTTGGACTAGATGATCATTGTAGGTCTCTTCCAACTGAAAATACTCTTATATTTTATAATTCATTATCATGCCCAAGTCTAACAAGCTGGAGAGAGCAGATTTTATAGTTATGTCTCTTTCAGAAACTGGACTGGTGCATGAGCAGGGCAGGACAAAGGAAGCTGCTGCAAGACTGTGCTGACTATAAGCAGCATGGATGCACATGTCCGAGACTCATCACCCAGAGAGGTTAGAGCATTCTTCCTACCGACATGCACAGGGAAGTTTGCTCATCACACTAACCAGATTGCTCATGCTGGTTTACCGTTTTCATGGCACCTTTGAACTACCACATAAGGAAATAGTCTAGGACCGGCAGCAGGAAATATCTGTGATCACCTCCTAGTAAGCAAAATTATTTCACTGTCCACCAGTATTTTTCCCCCCACCTGCCTTTTTTTCTAAGGAGAGACTGTTCCTTTCGAGTAAGTAGATACCAAGATGCACTGGGCCAAATTTAGCCTTGTGGCCCACGGGTTCACACAATAGATTTGTAGACATCCATACAGCCTGTTGTTTCACACCAGCTTCTATGTTTCAGGTAGGTGCTATCAAAAAGGCAGCTGGTCACACCATTTTCTCTAAGCAGCCAGACTGTGACCACACCAAGAAGTCTAAACCCACAACCATGAATTTCTGAAAATGACACCATGCAAGCTACACTTAGCTCTCTTACACATTTTAGAGCATTTTGCTCATCCTGTATCATCAAAAAGATTTAATGCTGCACTAAACTGTCTGTAAGACGGTACTCTCTTATGCAGACAGACACTATTCGCCTGTCATCCTTGCGGGGTGGTCTGTAGGTCATGAAGGATGGATAAGTCTTGATACTGGACTGCTCTGAGAGCTCTTTCATAACACAATGATGGAAGAAAATTGGTTAATGCCAAAGAAAGACTTTCTTTGGTAGTATGGTTCCTTTTTCACATGGATTTCACTTCAGTTTATACGTCAAAAAAATAAACACATTTTAAAATAATCACCACCAGCTCACTGGGCAAGGACAAAGTGAACCTCCCAAGTTAATTTGACATAATTCTGTTTGATTTGAAGTTTATCTACTATTTGATAAATTGTGACCTGTCATGCTTCAGGAGTGGTAACAAGAAAAAGAGGTCCTGAGTGACAGACGATGTTCCCTGGTCCTTCACCCACTCACCTTCCGGGCTCTCTGGACCTTGAATTTTGATTTGAGTCCCTTCCCAGCTGGGATCAAAAAGGCAAAAGGCTTTTTCTCAGACTTGATATGCAAAGTCCCAGAAAAGTAGAACATTAAACACTAACCTGTAGCTCCAGAAAAAAACAGAACTGGTAGTTGTTGCAAAAGCCTGAATTAGAGACTAGCGACTTGAGATAAGATAGGCAATCAGCTCTGACTCTGCCACTGCAGACTTCTGGTCTACTTGCAAGAGAAGACATGTCATCATTTCTCTTGACAGTCCCCAGGATTTCAGGGAGATTGCCCAGCAGTCGCAGGAGAAAGGGGGAAATGAAAACAGGACTCTTAAGGGAGAATGAAGGACTTAAGGAGAGAAGGTCTTAGCTTTATTTTAAACAGAGTCTACACCAGCTCTGAGGTAGGCTAGATTTGTCATGTCCAGATCCTTGGGCAGGGAGACTACTACATATTGATGTAACACAGATTTTGCTGTTGCAAGAGTCCCTTACATAAGGCTCACAGTGTCAGAAGCAGCCTGAATAGAAAGAAAGGTCAGTTTATTTTTCATACTGTTCAGTAGTTACTTGGGTAACATCCTTTTTCTTAATTAGAATTTCTTCCTAATCTGCCTATGCCTCATGTGCAATTACATTGCACCACTGGAAGCACATTTTCCTAGACACTTTACGTAGAAAAAAGGTCACATACTACATTAAATCCACAGCTTCTGTCAGAGGAAAACAGATCGGAAGTAAATCTGTCAGCTGTACATTCAACTCAGTGTTCTAACACCGAAGCAGTAGGACTGAGGTGGTCAGTCCACCAGGCTGGTTTGCTAGGCACGCTTTTGAGGCTCACATGAAGCTCTCCGACAGATCAGCAGCACGGCAGAACCCTGGAGAGCAAGTGCCAAAGGCGAGCCACTAGCACTGCAGCTCCGCAGCAGCTCCTTTAGCTGTCAGCTGTGGCGGGCTCTATCGCTGACGGCTACGTGCACAGAGGATGAGAAGAGAGGTTGTAAGCATTGTCCACGGATGGTTGTAAGCTGAGGAAAAACTCACTCGGTATTATTTCTTGTCTGCAGCACAAATTCATGTACAAGCACGTGTCATTAAAGAAATAATTTTTCCACTAGAGCTTCTCAGGAGGCTACAAATATACTTTGTGCCCACATCTGGTTATTAGAAATTTCACCTTATTCCATTGTGGAGGAAAAAATGTTTTAGTTAGCACAGCACGGAAGTTTCACTTGCCCAGTTGTTCTTGACTGGTTGAGATGGTCACTGTTCTCAAAAACATGCATCTACTGGCAGGGGTTACCCAGAGAAACACAATACTGCTCATCCATAGCCAGACCATTCCCTGGACTAGTACCAAAACCAGCAGAAGAAAGTGGTTATGAATCACAAAAGGGTTTAGTGGAGACGGGAAGAGGCAGAAGGGCTATTGGAGGGACTCTCCCCCGTTACGGTGCACAGTCCTGGTCACAAAGAGCACGTGGGTCTCTACCTGGCTGCGTGGCCCCCCGTTTCCCAGACGGACGCTTGGAAGCTGGAAGCGACTACACTATCACCAAGTGCACCACTGCTTTCTCTCCTCAGTACTACTCATACTACCATGTCTATAGTTAACTTGTGGACCTCCCTAGCACAAGTCTGGGCTGCTTCTACCACCTCTACTTATTGTGAGGGCTCTAGCTGAGCCACTCGTCACCAAACCCACCACACCTGTCCCCAGGCTTCTTAGTACCTTAATCAGCAAACACTTGTTGAATTGGAAATTATTCACAGGAGGGTTCTCCCTTCCTTCCCAAATGAAACATCTCCTCCTGCTATACGCTCTCTTTAATCCTGACACTATTCAGAATAGAAACATAGGAAGAGTGTTATTGTAGCAGAGCCTCTTCCTTTCTTCCAGAAACAAATAAAATGAAAAGTTCAAAAGTCTCTTGCTTTTGGTCACAACCTTCTGGTCAGTTTACCAGGAGGTGTATGTATGTACATTTTTATTTTATACAGCTTTTCTTCTTCCTTCCCTCAAAGCAGAAAGCAGTCCTCTGAAGACCACACAGTATGCAGAATTTGGGTTTTTTTCTTTTTTTTTTTTCTTTCTCCTCCTCTGGAGCTCATTCTAAAGCACTTCCATAGATATATTTCTTGCTTTGCATTTCCTCTGTAAGCCTTAAAAGACTTGGCAACACAAGTTCCCTGGCTGGTATAAATACAGCCATAGATATTTTTAAAATCACAAAAGCAAACCTTCCTACTCCCCCTCCCTCCTCCCCAAAACCCATATCATCCAAGCATCTCTCTCCTCCTTCTGATGGAAGTAATTTCATTATTTTAAAAGCATTTATGCAACCAACAGAGGCGACACCATGCGCACGTGCATACACAAGCCTCCTCAGGAGTCAATACGATTGTGCCCTCTCCCTACTTTCTCCTTTCTCTATCCTTTATCAATATTAATAATTTTCTCCTACATTTTAACTAAGTGCAGGTTGATATCCACTATATCTATCTTAAACGTAAGTTTCCAAAGCACAGTGTTAAACCCAGGCAGGTTGCTACCTTCAGTGGAAAAGTCGCAGAGAATGCCCTTTTGATGACTTATACAAGTCTGGCTTCATCATGGAAATCGCTTCCTTTTAACAGAGCAATGATTCCCCGACCACTGGATTAACTCTGAACACCCCCAGCCCCTGTGCGTGCTTGGGGATCTTCATTTGTTGCAGTGGTCCCCCTTACTCTGTAGCAAACTAGCTGCAGTGTCACTTAGTCTTTGGAAAAGGTGTTTGCTGACTTTTGGGTTGGGACTGCTTTTGAGTGGGGAGAAGAGGAGGGTGGGGTTTTTGGTTTGGTTTTTTTCTGCTTTTTCTCCCCACCCCCCACCCCCCCTTCCATTAGAGAGCAATTATACTTGCCGTTTCTTAGGTTTGAATTCAGTAGCCCTCATATAACATCACTTCCTACTGACTGTATCTATATTCTTATCCATGAATTACTTTTTCTGAAGTCTAGTTCTATTAATACACTTCCAACTAACAAGAGCAGTTACCCACGCTATATGTGTCCTGAAAGCCAGCATAATAAGCAGTTAGGGACAATGTTGACATAAACAAAATTAAACACACCCCTGTCACTGAGCCAGGGCAGTCTACCAGAGAGGCTGGTCTGAAATGGTCATTCTAGATACAGTAATCACATTTCAATATTTGGTTATCTCAGACAATCCATTTTCCCTCCCATCCCCTGAAAAGTTAAGCATCCCGAGCTAGGAGAGGCTCTGGGGTTTTCTTTGGGTCTTCTGAGTGACTTTTGTCAAGCAACAAACAATCCCAACTTTGGGAAGGGAATTTTTTGTACAGCCTTTCTTGTGTTATAAACAGTTGTACTTAAACATACAAGCTTAACAGAAGAAGTGTGACAGGCAGAAGAGGGAACTGTGGTATTTAGGGATTTCACCTTTGTCTCGTGGACTATGGGAAGGAAGAACTCTGCTGTCCTCCTTCTCTCTCCAGATGTCACCAACTCCTAATCAAAACTCCTCATGTCTCCATAGAGCAGAGAGGTCTTGACACATGGTGACAACATTCACAGAGGGCAAAGAAAGAGCTGTGCACTATACGTCTTGGCATCCAGCAATACTTGAGCTTATTCAGACTAAGAAATTATAAAAATAGCCTGAAAATGCCCAAGATACAAAATTAAGATTATTTTGGGAATGTAAGAGTTTCTTGCAATTTATTTCTAACAGAGGAAAAATGTTTCTTTTATGTATACTGGTTCCTCATGCAATTCCTGCTCTCAGGTGTGTTTAGAAGCAGGTTGCTGGAAGGGCTCTGTAGAAGACCCTAACAACAAATCTTTTCTCCCTGCTTTGCACTGTTTTGCAGCCCTGAACTGAATGGAGCATGTGATCCCAACCAAGGGAGCTGAGCGATGCTCCTCCAAGAGCAAGGGCCTTGGGCTAGTTGGTAGTTGCAGTAACCTTAGGTATGAGAGAAGAGTCAGTGACACCCTGGCCATTCAACACACCCTACATACATCCTCCCCATCTCGTTATGCACTGAAATGTCCATTAAGGGTTCACAAATCCTGTTGCACTCTGCTTTGCTGGCCTCAGAGTTTCTACTTCAACCAGCCCTCCCCAGTACTGGTGTTAGCATCTTGTATCCCCAAGTATTTGGGCTTCCTCTCTTCCCCCAGACAGCTCTCCTAAACCCATCATCTGTGTGTCCTGTATTTCCAGACATACCGCCTGAACTACCTTTAAGCACGTCTGGGTCTCCCACGCTCCAGAGCACTGGAGGAGGCAGGGAAGCAGCGAGGGGCAGGGCTCTCCAACATTTAGGCTTTCGCCTAGTTGTGGAAGGGTCAGCCTTAGGAGACCAAAACTCAAGTTTGACTATAAGCAGAGCCAGCACACAGCTACGGCGACCAATCATGCACGCCGGCGTGTGCTTTTCCCCTGAATGCACTCGGCTTCCCTGCTGCGGGAGGAGCCATGGCTGCTGGAGGGCAAAGGAGACTGTCAGCTGTTTAAGTCTTGCCATGCGTCTGCTAACTTTTATTATTCAGCATGGTTTCAAACAAGAGTATTCCATTTTCATGGGAAATTACGGATTTGTTTTGTGCAAGACAGACAGAAGAAAGTCTCTGTACACCTCTCCCTGTTCTCAGTGAAAGAAAGAAAGGTGGTGAGCATTCCTTATCCTGTTGAGAAGGAAAGAAAAGATACCTCAGAACAGTGATGTTACTGCAGCCTTTAAGTGTAATTTATTCAATTTCTTTGTTTCAACTTATTTTTACCTGACCCAAACAATGCTTTCTATAGTTAGAGGAGTGAATGGAGTATTCAGGTTATCTTACAAATGTTACAGAAAACACCTACAGATTCTACAGTAACACCTTATTTTTCTTAACCCTTGCAGTCTCCAACAATATTTCTTTGCTTATATATTTTGTTAAATGTGCAAGTAACACTGAAAAGACAAGAACAAATAGACAAGCAAATATTACAGGAAGCAGTTGTCAGCACGAGACAAACTCCGTTTGGAGAAATATCAACAGAAGACCTGTGATGGACCTGCAGAGGAACAAACCTATCATAGATATCAAAGAGCACAAACGTTTACCAGGACTTCCATAAAGACAACATGAATACTGTGCTCCTCCATGGGGCAAAATCCTTTAAGGAAAATTAGCAATACCGTGCTATTAGCTCATTTTTCCAAAGGCAGGCTTGGCAAAGGAAGACTAGATGTGGAATAGATGTCAAGAAGAGTAAGAGCTGGGGAAGCAATGGCAAAACAAACATAAAGAACTGCCTCCAGATGTTTGGGCAGATCTACTTTTCCTCTGATCAGAGTTGTGGAACAAAACTGCAGCTGCTCTTGTGTCTGCTCACAATTTATATTAAAAATGAAAGCGTCAGCATTTGCCCATCCTCCTTCGGGGTGTGCTAGAGTCACCCGGGCTCCAGCAGAACATAATCTGCACGTGGAGGTTAACATGGTTGAATCAATCTGATCATGGATGAAAATTCAGCTGCTATCGATTCCCTGCTTACACTGATTGCCCTTCCCAGGTCAGAATGGAGACCTGTCCCATTGTTCAGTGAATACAGTATTCTGTTCACTACATCAATTACCCTGACCCCAGGGGGTCCAAAAGCCTCCCCACTCACCCATTTACAGTGACAGCTGTCATGCTAATGAATCCACATTGACATTATAATTAAACCATTACACAAAGTGAGGCCTCACTCTCAGCTGTACAGCAAACATGCACAAGGCCACTTTGGAGGGGTTGCCTATTAGAAATGTATTATAATAAGATGAGGTATCCCTCAAGTTTTAGAAGATGAAAAATGGAAGCAGAAGATGCAAACTTAAAGAGGGATTAGAAAACAAGGACAACCTTTGGAGAAGTGACTTATGGTTTCCTCTTTAGGGTAGCTTTTGCTGAAGAGGTAGTTTCATGACAGATTAACTTCCTGACAAGTCTCTTTTTGGAGTGCATTTTAAGATGCAGAAGATGAAGAAGAATGAGCGCTTCACAACAATAAGCAGCTCCACAAGCAGAGTCAGAAGCACAAAAATCCCCAAACCCTCTGCACTCACCTCACCTGAGCTAGAGATCTCACACGTCACAACCAGTCCAAAGAAAAAAAAACCACAAATATAAGCCAGTTGATGTATATGTATGTAAATTGGTCAAGAGGAACCGGGGACAGTCAAGCAGTGCATTTGCATTCTGCTTCGCAGAAGCCCTTTGCTCCACCGGGGCACTGCAATTGCACCCAAGCCATAATCCTCCCAGAGTTCCTTTACATCCATACACCCTTTTTAAGTTTGGCCATTATTGACCAACATTTTGCCTTCAGAAAGCGGGCGCTTTTTTTTTTTGTGGTAGTAATGGATTAGGTGGGTAGAGATAGCTTCATAGCATCGTAGCTGTTGCTCTTTGCAGACCTAAATGTAGGAGGCTGGTAAAAGGTTGAAAGGGAAAAACTTTGATGTTTAAGAAAAAAAAAAAAAAGCTCTTTTGCCCTAACCTCTGGTACCGATCTTCCCAAATAATATTGTACAGTTATATGGCAGCCTATTATGTAAAACCTTAATAGTGACTGAAAGATTTTCTTCTAAGGAAGTATGAATTACATAGTGCAATAGATAAACAGTGCTCATCTAGATGTAGAGTGCAATCTACAGAAGGCAATGTTATGGGGAACATGGATGTAGGCAATTTGATAGTTGGAAGTCACACAGTCTGGCCTCAACAGCACAAAAGGGTACTCTAACCATATTTAGTTTATTATAAGTGATTCGAGTCTGAGCACCAGAGGATTTAAAAGCTGTATTTTTTGTGTGTGTTGGGGTTTTTTGTTTGTTTGGGGTTTCCTTTTTTTTTTTTTTTTTAAATACAGTGCATTCAAGTACAGGGATAAGCTCTGGGATGTTATTACGTGTTGCTGTTTGGGAGCAAATCCTCATATTTGACTATTGATAAGCACTCAGTACAATGCTATATCTCAGTTTGGTAAATTTAAGGACACGGCTGTCCTTCACCAGAAAAGATTACTTGAACTCACTTTGAGACCTTTGTGGTCATCCTGAGGTGATTTCAGATCTATCAGAACAAAGAGGAATCAATGAGTTTCTGGGACCATCTGGAGACTTCTGTGCCTATACTGAAGATGTTTAGCAGGGTTCAGCTTCCACATAACCCAGCGATTCACAGTGGCAGATGATTAAGCTCTGAAGACTTGACTTCTCTGTCTTGTCAGGTCATTAAAAGCTGCCCAAAATGCCCCTTGTTGGTTTCTACTACTGATGAAGGTCATATGGCTTCTGCATACAGCATGTTAAAGATGTTTCTCCAGAGCAAAACCCGTGGCAAAGACCCACAGTTTTCCACACCATCCCTGCCAAAAATGCTGGACTTTATATTCTTAATTACTCTGTCAGAGAATAAATTCAAAACTTAAAATAGAACAGAAATCTAACTAGAAACCTTTACTTTTACCTAGAATATTCAGATGTCCTACAATAGATGGAGATGTTCCAGAAAGACTCATTTTCCCTATAGAAAGAGAGCAAACTTCAGCACTTCCAGTTGTTTTTATTCAGTTACCTTCTCTGATTGATAGTCACCATGTTTCTTTCCTCCCTTCAGCCCCTCACTATGACAGGTTACCCCATATCTTAAAGGAAAAAATAGAAAGGGACAGACATGTAAGGAGGATCATGGAGTTAAACAATCACAAGCTGGGAAGTGCCAGAACCATGGCTACCCTGCGACCCTTACCTCAGCCCATCGGTGTGAATACATTACATAGCCTTTACCTCTGTACACTTGCACAAAGTCCATTCAGTACACAGGGTATATGCCCAGCTATGAAGCAGCCGTCGATAGAACATTGCTAAATTCTTATAAATCACAGGGAGAGCTGAGGAAGCGTACATGGGGAATATCATTTGGCATCACAGTCTTCCACACAGATGATCAAAAGAGCTGAAAGTCTTAGATTCCCCATTATCATATTAAGCTAGTCCAAAGCAAACATTTAGTACTGGAAGGGGATATAACCTGGCAACATTATGGGTGACCAAGAGTTGGACCTTGGTCAACAATTTCAGCAATAGGTTACGCTTCTGGTCCTACTTATAATACTGCTGCTGAATGAACAGAACAAGGTCTTAGAATTTTATATATATTTTTTTTAAAATCACCATAGTTCCTTTGCCTTCCCTAGGGCTATGCAAGTCTACAGAAGCTGAAGACCGCTTGTAATGTATGTTGTGTTACTTTGGTTTCCTAAACTGTACTTTGAATGATGGATGGGAGGCTGAAGCAGCTGATAACAATGCTAAATGGTGAGAGACCAAATATGCACCAGTAGCTCAGCTGAAATTGTGTAGCTGGCATAGAGCTGGGCTTGGGCTGAGAAACAGATGAAGTGTCCTGAGAGCGTGTCAACCCAGGAGTCCTAGAAACAGGGTTTTCTTTTGCAAAACATCTTTCCTCTTGGGGGAGGTGGGGCGGAGGGAAAGAGATGGATGTCTAAAAAGCTATGAACATTATGACTTCTAACCAAGGATGCAATTAATATCTCAATAACTGAAGTGATACCAAACAGATCAAAGGTACGTGCAATCAGATCAACCTGCTCCTGTGTGGAAGGGGAAGCTGCACAGATAGGGAGGGCATCTGCTTCCACATTTTGTGCTACTGTGTTGTGCCCAGGGTGGGTACACCTACAAGTTTCAGCGGGAATTTAGATATTTTAAAAAGACCTGACATTTTTACAATGGGATTCTTCTCTCCCATGCTCTGCATGCTGCACCTAGATCAAAAAAGGCTCAGGAGCCCAGTTAGGTCCAGCTTTACTCTTCTGAAGTCAGTCTTGCTTTCTCAGGGCTTGAATCAGGTCTCCAGTGGTGCCTTTATACAGACTTATCTGCTACAACCATTGCAGCCCAGTGCAATAGCATTATTTCTCAGTGCTAACTCATCGTTTCAACGTATGTATTTCACTGGCATATCTGCAGTAACTGTGGTGCCTATCCTCTGGTGGGACAACTTGCTAAAAGCACCCCAAATCCACAAGCATTGACAGACCAGAACACTAATGTTTTCCCCATCATAACATCTTTGCATGGGGATAAAACCCCAAACATTTTTACCAAGCTAAGTGTTTATAAGTGGAGGAACACTAGCTAAAAAAAAAAAATAAATGTTTCCCTCTGCCTTGGGATATTTAGTAAATTTTGATGGTAGGAGAGACATCAGCAACCAAGACAACACAGAATTTTGCTGCGAGTTATCTGGTCCCAGCTGAAGCAAGACAACTTGAACTGAAAGGCTAAGTTTTATGGAGGGAAGAGTTAATATGACCCCAGGATAAGATACTCCAGCAAATAGATCCAAACATGAGTCTGTAGGCTTGCTTTTCAGTTCTTAATATTTTAAGGACTAACATTATCCAAACACAGCATTTGCTAATTCAGCCTGTTTACACAACGCCCAAGGCATCTGGACACTTCTGAACTACAACCAATGATATTCGGATTTGGGCATTCAGTCAAGACAGAGGTGGATGAGGGGGCAAAGAAGTCAGTATGTTGAAAACCTCTTTTTTGCATTTCAATATTTTTCCTCTATTCATCTGTGCCAGTCTTAACAATGAAGAGAGCCGCTTTTCAGTGCCCTGTCCCTTTTTACAGATGGGTCCCAAAGATCCCCCCCAGTGTAATCCCCACTGCCTGAAATTTTACAAGATCCCCACAGCTCTTCAATTACCTTCGTTGGCCTGTCAAGACTCCAGCATCTCAAATTCAGTTAGCTGGTGTTTGGACCTCCGCCAAGGGCCAGCCTTTGCTCCTAATGACAGCCAGCTGAGGGGACACTGAGAGGGGCTGAATTCAATTTGCAGGCCCTCTAATCTGATTAGGGGAGCAGGGTTTTTATTTTCTCCAAAGTTTGCAGTAGCCAGGATGAATGATGGCCAAAGGATGAGCTGTCAACATCAACAAAGGCTTGGAGACAAAAGAAAAAAAATGAGGGGGTATAAAAAAATTTTTTTTAGAAGAGAAATGAGTCTGCTCTGATTGACAGCACAGCGAGCTGTTGAGTGAATTGTTCAGGTGACAATGTTGTGTTTGCAGAGTGTCACTCTGTGTAGGCTGTTAAAGCAGGAATGGATCCAGCTACCAGGCAGATGTCAAACAAATTCCAAGGAGAGCTTTTCCTTTTTTTCTAAAAAGATCCAGTGTCCAGCCTCTAATAATATTGCACTATTCTCCCATACTGGCCTAAAAGGCATAACACCTTCTCTGTTTTCTACTTCAAGATACTCTATTACAACTACTCAGCTGCAAAAAACCCTAACTATATAGCCACACGCACTCTTAATTTTTCATTCTTGCACATCTGAGGGTTTTGTCTTACTAAATGGACTTGAGCACCACTCAGCTAAAGGCAGTATCTCTTCACATTAAAGCACTCTCCTCAAGCATACAAGTTTTATTTGCTTCACTTTGTAATACAGTTACGACAAAGTCTAACACCACTTTCTCACTATGGTTTTCTTAATGTTTGAAAGCCTCATTTTTCATAGTTCCCCACTCAGTTAATCTTTAATGATAGGGTTTTTTTTTGTATCACCAGAACATGAGTGTGGAGGAAGACAATGGAGCTATGGCATTCTGCAGGCTCTCTCTGCTCTTCCTCTCACAGCGCCCAGCATAGCATATTCAAGACAGCTATGGGTTCCTCTCCTGCACGTGTTTATTTCTACTCACTTAAGACAGATTCTGGGGATAATTATTTAAATAAAAAGCCTTCTTTGATGAACAGGCACAGAGCAAGCTCAGACACCAATCCAGTACAAAAGGCTCCATAGCACAACAGAAGAGATATTCATACACTCAGGATTTCCATTCAGAAAGTCTTTGTGATCCATCCCATAAACCATGACCAAAGTGAGCAGATTGGGAGAAAGAGATGCCAAGAGGAGAACCCTGTTTTCAGATCTGACCCTGCAGTGTCACAGCTTCCTTGACTTGGATATTTGAATAACATCAATATGATTCATGGCCCTACAAAGACCATGATGACTTTAGCTATCCATGGGGAAACTCTGAGAAGGCCACATTTTTCAGAGACAAGACTTATGAAACTCCCAACTGGAAATGTAAGGGTCTGCCAGCCCCTCAGAATACCTCCAAGGCAATATATTGGTTAGCAAAAGACCCAGCTCAGATGGCACATAACACCACTTTTTCTAGTTACATTGTAATATCCACCACAAAAAGTCATTGTCTCACCCTGTGAGCACATCAACTGACAGACCAGCATGAAGAGATAATTTTGGTTATCAGACTTGAGAAGAGAGTCTGAAGGAGCAGCAAGGTAGCACTCAAGACCCCACCACCGCAGCTGCTTCACCTGAGAGCAGGAAGACAGACATGGACTCAGAGATCACCAAGTAGGCACTGGTCATGTGCCAAGAGCTACATGCCAGCCACAGGAGAAAGGGAGCCCAACATCCCACAGGGGAACAGCACCGTAGTCTTGTGAAGGGGCACAAAGCAGTTGCATCATTGCCTTAGTGCCTGAAGGCGTGAAACCAGGGGACTGTCATCAAGATATCTTAGAAACAGGCTTCAAAAAGAGAAACAAGCAGAAAATCCAAGGAGTGTGTACGATGGAGAAGAGACTGTTGCTGAAACCAACAAGAGGCAGAGAGAATTAAAACAAAAATGGTAATAATTGTTCTCCTGTTCTCCCATAGGCAATATGAGAATGTGTGCATAGACTGCCTTTCTAGTGGGAGGCTCACTTTGCTAGCAGTTTTGACTCACTTACCATCCTGACGTATTTCTGGGCACTCACCTCAGGTAAGACCTCCCTTACCTTTGTAATTTGGTGATGGAGAGCTGGTGAGGGGGTATCACTCAGCCATGTGCAGAGCTCTGAGGTCTCCTGTGCTCCAGAATGGAGGCTTAGCACTTGGGAAGTAGCTTGTCGTCTTGTCAAGCATGTGCTTTCTGCCTCTGTCCATATTCGAAGCCTCTGCAAAAATAAATTAGTGTTCACAAATGCTCAGCTGGAACCTATTAGCTCGTCTGCAAAGATCCCTGATGGTCCCTTGCTCTAACCTCCCTCAGTTCTTGCGTTCAACCGGATTAGACTGTCTCCACAGAACATCCCAGGGCTAAAGGGCCAAGTGAAATGTTTCTTGCAATCATTCTTCCTGCAGCCTTTTCTCCTGTCTATCTGGGGCCTCCGTGGAGCCAGACAGGAGAGCTGACAGCAGGGAAGCTGCCTGTGCCATGCCCTCCACTTCCCTTGTTAATGCTTTGGCAGAGAAGAATGAGAGCAGCCTGACAAAGGTGCAGAGGGGCGAATAAGCAGAGAGGAGGAAGGAGAGGGGAAGATGAAGCTCAGATGAATGAGGAAAGCGCATAGGAAAGGAGATACAAGACAGACAGGACAGATATGGAAGGGTAGCAGCTGGGAAGAACGATTTTGGAACAGGAGGGGTAAAGAATGCTGGCCTGCTAGACCAGCACCCCGAAGTATTGCCTTTCCTCCCCTGTCAGAGCATGCCTGTGAGCATCTTACTGCCCTTAGCAGTCTAATAGCGATAACAGAGCTCTGACCTCTTATAAGTTACATCACGAGCTCAGCTAGTGCAAGAACCATTGCACAGACTTACAGATCCCACTCCTGTCACGGGGAGCCGGCAGGGAAATTAGTGCAATTGTACATGATCACATTTTACTGTTCTCAATAAAATGAGATATGGGTAGGACATTACAACCCAAATGACATGTTGATGGAAAGGAAAGGCTGCGAAGCCAATTACCCTAACCTTAGAAAGTAGCAGAATTAGTCAGTCATGTTTATGATAAATAACCCACGCTCTCTCAACCTGAGAAAGTCATAACGTTTTCAAGAAAGGAATATCCTTTATGTTGAGAATAGTACTATATAGTGGCAAAACAGGGAATCCCTTTCATGGCTTGCTGAGGTCTTTTGATCTAAGCCTCAGGATAGCCTCTGCAATGAGGCTGTCACCTGTACTTGTTCATTGCTTTGCATCTTTGTTGAGAATAAACTGACCAGTAGTGGATGCCTTGCCTTTGTATTGGCATCCATTCATTCAAAGACATAAAAAAAAAAATTACAGAACACTATGAACTTATCAGTAATGCTACAAATTAGACACCAAGTGGCCATTCCATATTCTAGATCTATCTCTGGAGTCTAGTAAGGCTCCAAAAAGCCAGGCCAGCTCCACCAGATAACGAATGCAGATGGAAAAGGCAAAAGCGCTGAACATCCTAAAAAGCCTATGGAAGACAAAACTTCAAAACATGCTGCATATGTTTGCATCTTGTTTGAGGCCATTACAGAATCACAGAATAGTCAGGGTTGGAAGGGACCTCTGGAGATCATCTAGTCCAACCCCCCCGCCAGAGCAGGGTCACTTACAACAGGTTGCACAGGACAGCGTCCAGGCGGGTTTTGAATGTCTCCAGAGTCAGAGACTCCACAACCTCTCTGGGCAGCCTGTTCCAGTGCTCCACCACCCTCAAAGTAAAGAAGTTCCTCCTCATGTTAAGATGGAACTTCCTATGTTCAAACTTGTGCCCATTACCCCTCGTCCTATCAATGGGCACCACTGAAAAAAGACTGCTCCCATCCCCCTGGCATCCTCCCTTCAAGTATTTGAAAGCATTAATAAGATACCCCCTCAATCTTCTTTTCTCTAGACTAAAGAGACCCAAGTAATGCAGTTACACCATGGGAACATTTGGCCCATTATTCATAATACCCAGAAGATGAAGAAGAGTAACACACTTAATTGAAACCCTTGTCAAAATGAAAAATTAATTATCCTCCAAAGATTCTCTGTCAAACTGTCTCTTTCTATTTGCTACACAGGGGCAATATCAGCAAAATAGCTCTGCAAGTCCCTGCTACCAGCAAGCATATTATATTATGTACAAGTAACGAATGCAGAAGGAGCCAAGTCAGGAGTTCTGTGATAAGGAACAGTTTCATCAGAAAATGCCTACTCCAAAGCCAAATCTGTTTTAGGAGGGTATGGGCATCAGGCATTGAAGTATGAGCATGGCTATCTCTACTGAAGAGGAAAGTTTCTGAGAGGCAGGAAGGGTCACTGCAGAACTACAAGACTGTCCAACAGCCCAGGCACTCTCCCAGCTAGGGAAAGCCTAGGCTCTGCTTTGAGTAAAAAGCAACAAAATTCTATGCTGAAAGGAAGGACCGTGAGGTCATTGGCTGTTTTGGATTCCTGCTGTCTATGCAAACAGTTCAGAGACCCTCCAGGGGAACAGAAACCTAGGAAAGGGCCTTTCACATCTCAGGAACTACTGAGATGTGAGAGATGAGAATAAATACAGAATTAAAAATTCTGTAATTTTTAATGATTTTGAATGAATGGATGCATGCCGATACAGAGGCAAGGCACGTACCAAGGATGGTACAATCATTTCGTGTCCATCCCTTTTCTTAAGCAGGAAAGCAACAGCAGCTCAGGCAGGGATCGCACCCCTCCACCTCCATGACCCCTTTTCCACAAGGATAGACGAGGAAAACTAAACAGAGCACATCGATAGCAGACACAGATGACTCAAGATGGTGGCCGTCTGCCCAGACCCAACCAGAAATATTCAGTTTCTAAGTCTTCCTCAAGCAACAGCCTACAGTTTCCAATCACCCAGCTATTTGCTTTCTCCCCTGCCAAGCAGGGAGAGAGAGCAAAGTCCCAAATGCCCGTTAAAGACCTCAGTCTACCAAACCTGGAGCGTAGCTAGAGTGGAGAAAGACCCCTGGCTTTTTTCACTTGCGCCACATTATCACAGAAAGGTGGATTAGAAGTTATCTCAGCTCTGCTTTCTTTCAGAGCTTCTTGGCAACACAGCCACCAAGATATAAATATGCACACACAAAAATTTGCAGCAGGCATGTGTGCACGCACACACACAAGCCAACAGGCACAAGCATTTCAAGGCATGGGGCATATATGGCCGGGAAGGCATAGGACTTCTGGAAATTCTGGGAAGAGAAAGAAAAGAAGAAAGATTTTTTTTTTTCCATCCTCTTCTCAAGAGTTAGCTTTTTTAAGAGTGAAAAAAGAAGTCACCTTGGAAAAGCTTCACAGCTGTCCTACCTACCACCAGCGAGCTTCACACAAATTGCAAGAGGCCAGCCACAGTTTCAGGCCTGCATTGTGTAAAATATAATTTAAATGAAGATGACCTGAGTACTTAGCCTGAGTATTCAGTATTACACTGAGTAAGGGGATGTATGCAAGAGAGCTCCCTATTCCTGATGGTAGTCAGCAAGTAAAACTTCATGGGCCGTTTATCACCTTTTTTTTTTTTTTTTTTTCACACCTTTGGTGACCATTGACAGTCACACCAAGGTCAGGGCCAAGGAACATAACACATTGGTATCACCACTTGTGTTCAGCTACGGAAACGGCACAGTAAAACAACATACAACAGGCACACATGCAATATACTTTAGGTGTCCTGCACAAGAGTGAGACCAAGACACCGCTATCACTCATTAGACTCATACCCAAAAGCAGCAAATAACCTCACCACACCAAGTCCCTGTGCACAACACAGCCTGACAGCCCTCACCTTAATGTGTAGCCCTCCAAAGTCATGAAAGCATTTCTCAGCAAAGGCCAAGATGGTCACCACAAGCTTCTTAAAGCCTTGCTTTCCTCCTGGCCGGTTCTGGGCAGGGAAGGCCCTCCCCTCTTCTTTGGGTGGGAGTTTTCCCACAGGTGATGGGTATAGGTGCAATCAGACACCTGGAGCAGACATTCTTTCTCCTGGGTCAGGTGGGACAGGGATTTGGCATGGCATTTTGGTATCTCCTGGCTCACAGTTCTTGACCCCAGATACAGAGGAATCTCTATCCACTCCCTTATGAGCAGCACAAGGTTGGGAGAAGGTGCAATCATGTCAGGAAAGCAGCGCTAGGAAGGCCTTTAGGCTTGTGCAAGCTATTCCCTCGCAGCAGGCAGGAAAGGATTGTTTATCAGCTGCTCCTATATCTCTTTCTTTCTTTATGTGTGTGCAAACTGTTTACATACTGAATGTTGTGCAATAAGATTAAGAAATATTTATTCTGAGATGTCTATATTAACCATTCTTAAAGCAAGAGCACACATAATTTTGATCCAGGCTCTGGAAACCCTTCTGTGGCTCAGCTTTATCATTGTGAGCAGTGTTTCTGAAGTCCATGTGGCTCCTGTGGTCTTTGAGGACAGCACAAACATGAGAGTTTGTAGCGGAACATGAGAGTCCTGCAAGTGGAACAAGTTCATCAGGAAATGCAGGCTCCAGGAGGGCAGAGAGGGGGAAAATCTCGCTGATTCTGGTTTACTGACAGGGCTTTTTAGAGAGGAAAGAATCAAACAGTATCAAATTTGTTGTGAAGCAAACAGACTCTTGGTTCATCATTTGGAAAAATGTGGAAAAAGTCCCCTAATTTTCCTGCTTTGTGATTTTTTTTTTTCTTTCTACAACCTTAGAAAACTTCATTATTTACATTCATTTCAAGGTTTAAACCTAGTATTTGAATCCAAGTATCGATGCTGATTGTGAATTTGATAGGACAGAGGGCAATTCTTTGGGAAAAAATCATTACAGTTTTCTCCTCGGCTCAATTCCTTTCCCTGCCCATGCAGCGATGCCAGGGTCATATGTATCGACTCTTGGATGTTTTTTAGGCAGTCTTTCAGACCATCATACATCTCTTCTGAGATACCTCATGAACTGCCATTTCTAAATGTTATTACTGCCCTCTAACATGCCTCTTTCTGGTCCTGCTGGTCCCCAGGGTCTCAGTCAACATCTGACTGGGTGAGCTGCTCTGCAGTCCCTTTCGGTTTGTTTTGCAGGAGCTGATATCCTGCAGAGTTGACACATCACCGTGAAAGAAGATCAGACTCTTCCCCTAACATGAGTCTTCATTAGTGAATCGCTGTACCGTGGACCTTTTCTGTTTAATCTCCTCAATTAGTTCAAATAATGAATTTACTGCCAGGAAAGTTTACAAAAGCAGATGATTTTAAATAAATATTCCCCATGTAAGTAGTCACTAAGTGCACTCAAAACCTGTATGTGCTCACCCCAGCAGGCAAGAGCTACGCAGGGGGGGTGGCTGCAGCCGCTGCCCTATTGCTGTTCCCACAAGCTTTGGTAAATCCCTGTTTGTTGTTTGGGGGTGCTCTGCTTTACTCCCAGCTACATTTTGGTATCAATGTTCAGGCATTTGTAAGGAGCTGTTAATAGTTCACCCCTAGAAGAGCTTCGGGTTGGATATTGTGTACGTTATATGTCAATTTAAATCTCGCCTTCCTTAAAACTCTCACAAAAAGCAGAATACATTTTCACGATCGTCTGCAGAGGCAGAATGATTTGGATAAATTAGGTACTACCGTTTTGTCTTAAACCAGGAATTACTGACAAAGTAGTGCATTTTATTTCTGTGTTTTGTGCACAGACCTTGGAGGTAAGCCATTTTCAATGGCATGCTTACCTTACAAATCTGGCTTAAGTGACAATGAACTCTTTCAGGAAATATTCTTTGTTCAGTTAAACAGTTCATCTTCCAAAAGCTCTGAAATTACTTGGTATTTTGGAAGATGTTCATTCCACAGTATTGATGGCATACTTGCCTTTCTGCAGGTTTTTGCTCTTTCTTTTTATCTAGAAAAGCAGATAATTACATAAATTTTTAATGTAAGGTTTTAACAAAGAGACTAACATTTCCGGTTTAGACATCTTCTTTGAACAGTTAAAGCATTTTCTCTTCAAGGAATAAGAATTAATACCTTGAGATTTCTTTCAAGCAAGAAAAGAATGACAGAATAAAATGAAATAGGGAAAAAATATTTTTTTGTACTTCTTTACTTTTGTCTGCTAGGCTAATGCTGGAAAGCCACAAGAAGGTAAGGGAAAGAAGAACTTTCCACAGTCTAAATTATCTTAATTTTCCTGTGTGACCAAAGAGAAAAACACCCATTTTTCAAATGTTCTAAATGAGGATTTTTCTAATGAAAACGCGTATTTTTCCAGTAAGCTCTACGGGGCTTAGTTCAGGGGAGGGTCCCTATAACTCGTTACTATGAATTTGAATATTGAGTAATGTCCCAGTGGGTAGATTTCTATGTGTGGCAAGACCTCCCTAATGACTGTAGGAAGATTGAATGTCTCTGTGTTTTGTTGACCTCGACCCACTTACAGGTTTGACGTGTTATTTTCAAATAGAATTCACTTTTTTCTAAGGGATTTTTAGAAATATATTTTAACTATCATGGTGCAACTCAGACTATTGAGGCCTTGACCCTAAGAAGCACTCCACGGGAGAGGACGTAGAGTCCCCCAGTACCTTGGTGGGACATCTAGGTGCTTCAGAAAGGCACTGCTCAGGTGTCTGTGCATAAGAGCAAGATGTAGGACACAGCGCTTATGTCCTGTGTCTAAAGTCTAGAAAGATGAGCGTGGATTCAGAAGCAACCCAAAACCTATCTCGGTAATACCATGAATTTTAAGGGTAGCCCTTAGCTTGTGGATTTACTTGATTTTTATTGAAATTCTAATGCCAAAAACATTAGGAAACCTACTTGCTGTCTCCTAAGTGCTCCTCCCAGCCTTGGAGGAAAGGTCAAGGTTATTATCCCTCATAATCCATCATGAGGAATTTTCAGACATTCGGCAACGACGCTTTGGTCATTTTTTGTGCCACCTTAAGCCCTACGACTGCATATTGTTTTCCAGGCAAGGATAGCAAATAAACCCATTAGTTCAAGTACCTGCCACCTGGGTCAGGAAAGCCGCATCCTCCTGTATACAAACCTACATATATATATACATAAATAAGAGAGGGGGCGAGACAATTTCTCAGTGGCTCTCGGAAGAAAGCTCTTTCGTGATGAAATTTTTACTTAAGAAAATCTCCTAAATCAATTGCTCCCAGGCGAGCGAGGGGAGGAGGGAGGACGAGGGGGCCTGCGTTTTCTCTGCTCAGCAGATTCCCATTGCCCTTCCCTTCTTCCTCCCCTCCCCATCAGCAGGTTGCAGGCAGTGCCCAGGGCCAAAAAAAAGAGCTGGCCCCACCGCAAGGCATCTCGGGGTGCTCAGGCAGGCGGCAAGGGCCTTGGCTGGCAATACTGAAACATATAGCGCTGGTCCCTTTCTGCCACGTTTCCTTCCAGCCAGGCGAGAGCAAGGCTCCCGTATCAGTTTAGCATACCAGAGACTTAGAGGGGCTTACCAGGCTGCTCTGTTTAGGGGATAAAAGATGGGAGCTTGGCAGGAATAAACATGTCACCCAGGGAGCCTGCTCCATGGGGCCTGATTTCCCTCTCGCGTCGGCTTGCCGCTGGCGCAGCTCCCCAGATGCCGCAGCACTAATCCTGATTTATGCTGAGTTTCGGCGGGCGTGGGACCAGCCCCTGTGTAGCTCCCCGGGCACGCTGCTCCCCCTCGCCCGGGCACTCGCTGGCACTCAGGAGGAGGGAAAACGTGTCCTCCTCGTGCTGGCAGGAACAAAATGCATAGTTAAAGCAATTTTCTAGCTTCTTGGGTGGGGGGCACATGGCTTTGCATGTGTTTGTGAAGCATCGTTTAACACCGCCAGGACTTGATGCCCGTGGCAGGGAGCCTGGCGATCCCAGTGCTGGCTGGGATTGGGAACTGTGGGGCTGAGCTGGGCTCCTCTGCTGCTTCCCCTGAGGTTAGGTTAGCAAAATCAGCCATGATTTTGAAGCGTGCCTGGCTAGAAACATCTACAGGGCATGGTCCTTGGTGAGCAGACACCTGGCACTTTCTGCTGGTGGCTGCACCATCCCTGAAATGCACGCCGTCTTGCAAAGCGAGCAGAGGACTGCTCACATACCTTCTTGATGGGAGTATTGGGAGAACAAGGTCATTTGTTCATGGTGGCTCCGAGACGCTCATAGGAGAGATAACATAGGAGTGTTGAGCTGCCCCTTAGCAATATGTTTGCTTTCAAATCGCTAACTTTCCATTTGCAAAGGGAAGGCCGGCACTGGTGTTTCCATGCTGTGTTTTTGCACTGCTTTTGCCTCTATGGTCTTTTCCTAAAGAGAAGAGCAGGGGAAAAAAATTCCCAAGACTTTAGAAAGAGTCTTAGTGGGCTTCCCAAAGATGTCTGCTGAACAGGACCAGCGGTCCTTCAATACCAACCCAAGGTAGCTGGGCACATGGAAACAACATTTCATCCTGCGGTCTCCTTTGCCCAATGCACAGAGCAGTGTCTCCCCCAGATCTCAATGGGAAGTTCACTGAGGGCAAAGCCCTCCTGCAGTTTTTTTTGGAGGGAAGTTATCTCTCTCGCCCTTCCCCACCCCTTCCCTCTGCTCGCTCATGGCGGTGTGATTCGACTCAAACCCGTGCTCCCCGAGAAACTGCAAGGTCCCTCGCAGATGTTTGGTAACACATCAACAGCACGGCCCAACACAATGTAATGAAATTCCCCCCCAATCTCCCCCAGACATTACCTAATTGATAAAGTGGCCGCCCCGCGCCGCAGCAGCTCCCTCCCCAGCTCTTGCGACACAGCCGGGCTCTGTTCCCTTTCGCCATGACATCATGCCGCCACTCGCCGCCCATGCATCATGCTGCCTGCAAGCTTCCTCTTCCACCCCAGATAAACACAGCCGAGACAAACTCCCTCAGCAATACAAGGAAAAAAAAAATATAGAAAACAACTTTCTGCAGCTCCTGCCCCAGGCTCTGGGGTTTCTGCCCGGGTCGTGGGTGAGAGCTGCTGGCCAGGGGCTCGGACGTGGCGCCCATCTGCAGTGGCCTCTAGCCTCCTGCTGTTTGCTGGCAAAATCCAAAGAAGGAAAAGGCTCAAAAATGCGAAGGTTTCTGTTATAACTTCCAGACACAAATACCAAAGTTACTCTCACTTATACAAGCGTGCACGTGTCAGTGGCTTTTCCATGGGGTCACGTATGTGACCAAATGAGACCGTCAGGCTCAAACTGGCAAAAATCTGGCATAACTCGGTTGGCGGGGCTATAGCTAAGTTTGCAATACATTTGGTTTACTGTGTACTACACCTAATGCAGAAATGGAAAATGAGGTTGCACACAGAGAAAAACCTGTGCAAGCAGGTTTAGCAGCACAAAAGCCATTTTCTTATTTTCTTGTCCGTAGCTTTTGATTCGAGGTTGCCTCCCCATGTTACCCCCCTCAATATATAGTTTACAATATCTTTTTGTAGTGTAACCTCCCCCATGATTTGAAAGCTGAATTCAAAGTTATCCTTCATGGTCTAGTCTATAGATCTGTCATAAAAAAGACAGCTGTGAATTCCCTATCATCCTTATCATCCATATCCATAGTGGGTCTTAGCAAAATTTTCACACAGATATGATTACTGAAACTTGCCGTTATATACTGACCAAAATTATCTATAAAACCCTGCAGACTTAGCAAATGAGGTCAGAAAAAAATGTATCCAAATATCTGAAAAGTTTTCTAAATTATGTACTTTAGAAAAGGAATTTTAGCTTTTAAAAAAGTTTGGTTTCAATTCAAAATACTGTTTTGTTTCAAAATCAAACACACTTTTTCACTTATAAAAGAATCCCCCCCAAAATCAAGCACTATAACCCATGTATATTTACACATGTGCACACACACACATATATAACCATGCAGACACAAACACAGAGGAAGAGGGAGAGAACCCACAAAGAAAATTACCTCCTTTTTATTTAAGTCAAAGCTAAGCCCAACAATTTTTCCTTCTGGTTCCTTAGTTCAGATATCAAACCAAAAAAAATAGAGGTCAACTATTCACTCCTAATGCTTGCACACAATATCCTTTACTTCCTCCCCTGCTGAAAAACCCACAATGAACATCTAGGCTCTGAAGTTTAAATCTGTATCTACGAAACACAGGAAATAGTAAATTTTTGAGCCTAAAAGCCAAAAAAAGAAGAATAACAGAGGTTCTCTTCTGTTAATGCCGATTGTTAACACAGTGATAACAAGCATTAATTGTCATGCACTTCATACAGGGTGCTGCGGGGTTTGGTGGGATGTTTAATGAAGTGGTTGCTCAGTCGCCATAACATTCCTCATCCCGCAATTTCTCTGGCTGCAGAGAGAGAAGCAGTTTTGCATCCAGGACTGGGCTGCCACAGCATTTCTCTTTGCCTCCTTGCAAGAGCGAAAAGGGGAGCCAGAGCTCGGCGTTGGGCTGCTGTAGGCAAGCTGGAAACGTGCATGCGAGCAACGATGTTTTTCTCATTAATTAATCCTTTCTAGCAAGAGGAAAATGATTAGCTGCAGATGTCGGGGTGGGTTGCACCCTCAGCCGTGCCCACTGGGATAGAGGAGCCAGCCCGAAAGGCTGCAAAGCCCTCTAACGTGGAAGGACCACGAGGAAGAGCACCGCATCTGCTTGCATCTTAAAACCCTTGGTGTTATTCTCTCCCACTGCAGGAACACAGGACAGATGAGCCAGATACAAACAAGATTTTATTTTCCTCTCTCTCTCTCTCACTGGAGGAGAACATGGACATAACTCCACCGAGAATAAACAACCCCACAGCTAATCTTCCCACTCCTCAGGATGGTTTGTTGAAATTAGTGAAAGGATGCAGACGTTGCGCAGACTGCTTGATAAGAGTTATAAGCACTGGTTTGTTATTATTAAAGAGAGGGAGCATAACTTTGCTGTCTCCAATGATTTTAAAACACAACATTCTCCCTCACAGCTATCTCCCTACCTACTCTATTTACATTAAATAGATGCATGAGTAAGTGTGGGGATGTGCATATGGAAGGAAAATAAATGGCTTCCAAGGGGAGGGTGTTTTGTCTATTGTATACATTTTTTGAGGATGTGGCAATATAAACCACAAAATCAAAAATGATAACAACCCAGAAAACACCATCAGATCTCAAAAAAAAACCCCAAACAGTAGAGCCTGGTGGTACGGGCAGCTTATTTTCCTTGCAATATCAACACAGAAACCAATAAGGAAATGCAGGTATTGATTAACAACATGCATCTACAATTACTCAAGCTTGCTCGTCGAACTTTATGTTATTAATGCTATGGGTAATTTCACCTTGATCCTTCTCAGGTGCCCCTGACGCTAAAACCAGGCTGCTAGTTTATTTGATGCTTTAACTCAAACACTAGCTTAAAAGTAACAC
This sequence comes from Ibidorhyncha struthersii, assembly GCA_013398815.1. Lineage (NCBI taxonomy): Eukaryota > Metazoa > Chordata > Aves > Charadriiformes > Charadriidae > Ibidorhyncha > Ibidorhyncha struthersii. Next base: position 45,719 of record VZSZ01012185.1, on the reverse strand, counting down.
CAGCAGCAGAGCATCACCAGTGCTGCTTTAGGAGTGAAAAATCAACGTCTGTTCAGGCAGGTGCCCCACTGCACCCCATTTCCTCAGGCGCTACCGATGCCGACAGCGGGTGTTGAGTATGCGAGCACTGGCATGATCCATTTTCATCCGCTGTCTGCGGGGCAAGATACATGACACGTATTTAGGCTGCAGCTGCTCTGAGGCAGACCGAGAGACTGTCTCTATATTTCGTATCACCCCAAGCGCTGCAGGATCCCTGACCAAGGCTCCTCTGAGCTGCAGTAACAGAGATAACGGGCTGTCGTCATCTCTGTCGGCTAGAATAGACATAAGTGGAAAAATCCTTCAGCTAACGTTGATCTGGCACTTGCTGAATGTGCAGGGAGGGTAGAAAGATGGAGGGCTGCGACTAATGATGGGGGACAGATAAAAGTAGGATTTTCCATATCTGATTTCACAGACTCTTGATGGCTTTTTTCTTTCCTGTTGGCTTGTCAGTGGTTTTGCTACATTTATTTATACCCTAAAGAGGCAACTCTACTGCTGCCATTTATTCTTTGACAAAACAGCACCTAAAAAGGGACTTTGTGCTGTTGTTAAAATTACTGTTGAATTAAGGACCAATTCACTACAAGGGCTTTATTAACTATGGCTTTTTTTTGGAGATAACTTTGTGCATAGATGATTCCAATTTAGTTTTAGGCAAATTCAACACTGATTGTAACTTCAGTACAGTTGAAATTACAAAAATCAATCTGTAATATAAGAGTGAAAATGACAGAACATTAAACTTTAAGAAGAATGTATCTGAATGGCAAAAGATTTTGAGGGAAAATCAAGCAGAAACTCATCTGCCTTCAAAATCCAAAATTCATAGTTAATGGAGTGTGTGTAAATCTGTAACAGCTGTTATTCTTTAAGACATATAAAATTACTGAAAAATACATATTGTTCTGTCCAGCAGATCAGTCGCAAAAATATCGCAGTGCAGTTTTTGTAACCACACACTTCTGTGTGGTATTTGCTGGTACAACGTGGGAGCTGGACAGTAGGCACTGCACACTTCACTGCGCACCTCGGTGCAACACAAACCAGTAACACAGTATTTCTTATTGTGTCACACAGCAAATTATTATGTTCTTCTCATTATTTGTTTGCTTTTTGAAAGGAAAACATGAAAACAATGTAGTCTGAATTGTATGACTTTTGACTTTATATATATATAAAACAATGATAGCTAATGAATATTAATTCTGTACTTTTTGGAAAACAATGCAGGTTATCTAGGAATCAAGTGCACGAATCCTGCCGCAATTCCTGGGATTTCACTTTATGAACTTCTTTTTTTCCCCATTATTTCTTTAATATGTTCTAAAGTCTTTCTTTCACACAGTTTGGGCCAAGTCCTGTATGCTATTTAGAGACTCTGACTATAGCCTTCTGTGTGTACTGGTACCATAGAAATATATGCAGGTGTGTGCATCAGCATATACATGTTTATATGTATTTGTGTGTATATACACATAGTGTGTGTATATACGTACAAAGGCTCACATGCATCATATATTTTATTTTGCAATATTAAAGCAATATTTGTAAAAATAGAAAGGAAGAATGTGATGTGCTATTTTTTTTGTGCAAAATAAGCTACAAAGGTTGGCTTTTTAAATTTTGCCATAGTGTTAGTTACTTGCAAGTGTTGTTGTCTCATAGAACTGTACAGCTGGTGATATACCTTCAGCATAGCATACTTGCTAACCCTGTCACTTTTGCATGCCATGTAGTCATGTGTTTGTAATCAGACGTCCATGGAGCTGGCAAGAAAATCACTCTCTTGCCAGCTGTTCTGTCCTTTTACTGGTATCACATTTGGAGACCAAACTGTAAATAATAAGGAGTTGATGAAGCTTCCATAGCTAGCAAATTTCCAACTTCAAAAGCTTTTCTGCTTCTGAAGTTAATGGTTGACTTCCCTCTGGGTTCACTTTTCATGCCTTTACTGTATGCCGTTCTAGACCATTAATAACTATCGGTGTTTGTGGCTGTCATACAAGGACTCAAAAACATATGACTATTCTTCATGGTTCAGAGTTGCAGATCACAAGCGTGTTCAGTAAAAGGCCAAATGACTGTTTCATGGCAAAGCTTTTTATGTTACAAAACCACTCTCAGGGTTAGAAGATGCAACAAACCTTTTTCAAGAATTGCTGGAGATTTTTTGACATTTAGTATGAGACTAATACACCCAGAATCTGTGATAATCAAGCCCTTTCATGTACGAATAGTGTCTTTGACATTTAAGCTCTGGGGCTACACTTGTGGGAGCCAATAGACCTTCTGTGTGAAGATCTACTCTTCACTCAATGGGACGTGCACATCCATGCTGGCGATGAGGCAGCACCCACAAGCTACATCTCTTTCTTTGCTGCATGCAAAGCAGTCTTTGAGATAAGCGAAGAAGGTGGGTAGGGAAGAATGTGAAGACCATTGGGGTGGTATTGAAAGCTTATCCTCTCTAGAAGAGCAGGATCCTGTGGCAAGGCATAATATAGCCCACTATTTAAACTTCAGATGCATTGTCATTGAACCCACTCACTTCAGACTCAGGTATCATGTTTCTAATAAACAATATCAGCAATAGTTTTAAAACAACAACTGTATCACTAAAGAAGAAAGCAACACCTTTTTTTAAGTTTTAGGTTATCAGACAACACTAGGCAAGTATGCCACTTCAGAGCTACAAAGTACAAAATATGACCACATCACAGAATCACAGAACTGCTCAGGTTGGCAAGGGCCTCTTGAGATCACGTCGTCTGCCCCTGCAGCCCAAGCGTGGTCACCTAGAGCAGGTTACCCAGGATTGTATCCAGTTGGGTTTTGCATATCTCCAAAGAAGGAGACTCCACAACCTCTCTGATCAACCTGTGCCAGTGCTCAGTCACCCTCACAGTAAAAAAGTATTTCCTGATGTTCAGAGGGAACGTCCTGTGTTTCAGTGTGTTCCCATTGCCTCTGGTCCTGTCACTGGGCACCACCGAAAAGAGCCTGGCTCTGTTCTTCATTGCCTCCTGTCAGGTATTTATATACATAGAATAAATAAGAACCCTCAAGTCTACTCTTCTCCAGGCTTCACAGACCCAGCTCTCTCAGCCTTTCCTCATCTATGAGGTGCTTCAGTCTCTTTATCGTCCTTGTGACCCTTTGCCTAGACTCTCTTTAGTATGTCCATGTCTCTCTTGTACTGGAGAGCCCAGAACCAGACCAAGGACTCCAGCTGTGGCCTCACCAGTGCTAACTAGAGGGAAAGGATCGCCTCCCTTGACCTGCTGGCAACAATCCTGATTCAGCCCTGGATGCTATTGGCCTTCTTTGCCACGAGGGTGCATTGCTGGCTCATCGCCAGCTTGTTGTCCAGCAGAACACCACGGTTCTTCTCTGCAGAGCTGCTTTCCAGCCAGTTGCCCCCCAGCATGTACTGGTACATAACCTCTCTCTATTGTAGATGGATCGGGTCAGAAGGAGAGTGTCACCTCCTGTGTGCCAGGGAGCAGCTTGCTGCTTTGAGTACAATGCATCGCTGAGGACAATGTAGAGAGAGGTACCACATGGAGAGGTGACTTCTCTTGCCCGCACTGAGCATGCTGGGCAAGATCCTGCTCATTGACACCAGAAGTTAATCAAAAGTAAATCCATCCCAGAAACCAGACCCTTCCTTTCATCGTTGATTGATCTTTGATGTAAAGCAGCAAAAGGACAAAGGCAAATAAAAATCTCAGCCTGTAATGTTCTTAAAGTGGATACACTCTTTACCACTGAGATAATCTGTGAGCAAAGATGAGGGTTGGCACTGCAGGCACAAAACAGGAGAAACTTGGTCCCTGTCCTGAAGGTCTTACTACCAAATCATCAAGATAGTTCAACATTTGAGCTGACATCTCATAAATGTTTGCTTCTTTTTCTGTGACAAACAAATAACCTTCTCCCCCTTTGGTTTCTGTTCTCTCTGATCTTAGTAGCACATCCAAGCATATCAAACACCCAGGTGAATATTTTCACATCCCTGTGATCCAGCCCAGAACCGAGCACGAAGCCTGTCTCAGCAGTTCTTCAAGAACATCTGCTTAAACTGTTTACCAAGCTGAGTTTCTTGATTGCTTTTCTTCTCCCTCACATCAGGCTATGTTTACATAAAGAATTTCAGCATTTGATATATAAAATCTGTATATTTACAACTGTAAACCAGTTTGAGACAAACAGCATAACAAATTCTTTCCAGTTTGCTGTTTTCTTATTTATGTGCAATTCTGCCCACAGAATCCTTGCCACAAAGATGTAGTGTCACCACTTTGCTTATACTCTGCACGCATACAGAAGTTAGTAAAAATAATTTAGAGACATATTTTATCATTGCATTGCTCAAGATAAAACACAGAGTGAGAAAGAGAACCAGGCTGTCAAGCCCTAATGATCATTGTCATTCAAACACAGAGAGAGTTGTTTTCAGGACTCAACAGACAGAAGTGGCTCAAATCAACTGCCCTTGCATGGGCACCCACCCGACATGCCCCAGGACACCTGGGACTTTAGTACAAGACTGGCAGATAGGATATAAAAATACAGGAGACCCAGGACAAGTGACCAGCAGCTGAAACCGGGATGTGGTGCCCTGGGGACATATCAAACAGCACGTAGATATCTACGGGTGAACAACAGAACCAAGGCAGGCCCTCTCACAACTGCCTGTAGCCAGGAAATGTGTGCAAGGAACTTATACCCTCAAGTTCACCAAGTGGTTTTAAAGAAAGCACTCTTTGGTATCTAACGCATTACTTGGGCACATTTGAATGATTTAAATTCAAATCAACAAATTATAGGTTGATGTAGGCAGAGATTATCTTTCAGTAGTTTCTGCAGTTCCTTTCCACCCTGTATGAAACAGTTATACAGTGGATGAGACAAGCGCCAAACAAATGCCTCTCCTAAACTACTCCACATGTAGGTGAGTGCCAGCTCCCAAAAAATTTAGGTGCTTTATACATAGTGGAACATAATCAAGGGACGGAACTAGAGAAAATTTCCCCCAACTATGCCATATCCCTGCAGCTGGGGCAACGGCTCTGAGTGCCTGCATCCTTTCTGGTTACAATGACCATTGTAGCAGGTCCTGAGTTAAAAACCGCTATTGCCATGAGATTTTATTTGCTTCTGACTTAAAAAAAAAGGGGAAAAAAAGAAATTAATTTCTTCTGAAATAAGTAAGTTAGTTTCAAGCACTTTTAAGTGAGAAAAATGAAAATATGTAAATTCATCATCATGAAAATGTAAGTTGTTCTCAGCTTTTTGCTCAATAGCCAAAACCAAAATCCAAAACAAAACAAAAAAATTGTTCATACAACCCTTTTAAATTTAGATTAAATTAAATTAACTTTTGATTAGATTAAACTAAATTGGATGCGTCTTCTAAAAATGGAAATGAAACAAAGGAAGCAGAAATTTGACCACAATTACAGACAAGCTAGTGGTGGTAAACATGGCTTCTAAAGATGTTTGGGAATCAGATATCTACAAAGTTTCGTATTCAAATCTGTGCCAGAGCAACAAGCTCTGACCTTGATAAGACTCACTTAGGATCCTATCTGTTCAAGACAGTCTTTTAAATACAAAGGTGAGAAAGAACAGAAGCAGAAAGTGGAAGAAACAACCCTACATATTTCATTGAGTAGGTCCCCTTCCACAAGTTGGCAGTTCCTGTCTGTCCCT